>PGSH02008017.1:0-50499 GCA_002915635.3 Ambystoma mexicanum
GCAGCAATTGTGCAAACCCCTAGCTCAGCACAGTCTAGCGTCTCAGGTGAGGCTCTGCTACCCACGCCGGATGAGTGGAGCCCAGCCCGCCACCCATCCAGGGGGCCCATGTCGGAGGAACGACAAGACAGCATGCACATGCCAGAGCCATGGCTCACTGACCCTGGCGTCATGCCAGCGACTCCGTGGGATGCACAATCACCCGTGCATAGTCTTGCAACTTGACCCGCAGGGGTCTGACGTCCGTTCCCCAAGTCCACCCATACCACCCCTGCAGAGCATGCTGGGTGCAAGTGGATCCTCAGATGGTCTCCCCTTCTCTTGACCAGCACCGAGTGCGCCAGTTGAGCGATCTCATTGAGAAAATATTGAGGACAATCGCCAGGCCAGGGCAGAACTACATGAGGAACTAATCCAAATGCCGCAGTCCCTCACCGACTGCCACCACCAGATTGTGCAAACTCCCTGACGGACAGCACGACCCGGCTATGCCATGTCCTGAATCGCATAGCGAATGCCCTTGAGGCAGGCAAACAATACGGAGCCAGAAGCAGGAGGACACGTCCGCAACAAGTGAGAGCCACGCAATGCAGCCCGGAGAGAACGCACTCGGCGTTCCTTGCGTCACCGGGATTTGCCCTCCCCCAGACAAGGGGGGCAAAGACATTAGCCATTCCTGCCAAATGTGGCCCCACACCCTACATGGGACGACTGCTCTGGAGTTGGGGGATGGGGGAATGAGGGGGTGTTATGGTTTGTTCTGGATTGGGGGGAGGGGGGGGGGTGATGTTGTTCTGGAGTTGGGGGAGGGGAGGGGGGTGATGGTGTGTTCTGGAGTTGGGGAGGGGGAGGGGGTGATGGTGTGTTCTGGAGTTGGGGGGAGGGGGGTGATGGTTTGTTCTGGAGTTGGGGGGAGGGGGGAGGGGGTGATGGTTTGTTCTGGAGTTGGGGGGAGGGGGAGGGGGTGATGGTGTGTTCTGGAGTTGGGGGAGGGGGAGGGGGGTGATGGTGTGTTCTGGAGTTGGGGGGAGGGGGGAGGGGGCATGGGCAGTTGCTGATGTAAGCACTATTTTTTTTCTTTATCACAATACACAATTGGTGTCCAAAGTTCAACCGTTGTGGACATTCATCATTGCACATTTGTTCATTGACTACTGCCAGTGCATGGTGTACAAGTATGCACGAGTCCGTTGCCCTGTGTGCCCATGTCATGACACCCTCTACTGACTTGTGTCCTGGAGACCTTGTCCACTGTAAGTACAGAGCATTACATGCCCTCAAGTGCACAGCCTCAATGGACCTTTGTTGGCACTTCACCCTCCGCCTTCACCGCATCGTCCTGTGGTTGTAGCAGTACCATGTCAGGGGTGATAGCCGCTCATGTAGGGATGCACTTTTTGTCCATCTGCACATATGGCATGTGCCCATTCTGACACCAGATATCATTGAAGGGTCAGCCACCAGTCCTGGTCTGCCGGCACATATGTGCATCACGCAAGCCTGGTGACTGCTTCATCTATACGCATGACGGGTATGGCCATAGTCTGGTTGCCCATGGGCCTGTTCAGGGGGTTCATGACAGGGTCATGTGGCTTGCTGTCAAGGGACAGCCAACAACAGCTGCATGTGTCGCCAAATGAGGTGGTGTGTGGGACTGTCATGGTGGAGAACAGTACTTGGCTGTCATGGCAGGGTTCCAATGATGGCCATTTGGACATGTCCATGGATGTATTGGGCACGATCAGGGACACAAATATGTGTTCGATGCAATGTAATGCAGTGGGGTGTTGTGTATACATGATGGTCCGTGAACGATGGTGTGGACATCTTGAGGTACATGTTCCTTTGTTGCATGCTGGTGTCCTGATGTCGGATCATTGTGGTGCTGTGTACTGTGTTCATTCTTATTTGGGTGTGATGGCTGTAGTCTGTGGAGCATGGTATTCATCCTGCTCTGATCCATTCTATGGTGATTCCTAACACTCCTATGGGGTGTGCCATGCCGGTGACGTGTTTTCATACCCCTGCTGCCCTCCGTGAATTCCACTCCAGGGATGGGTCTCCAATGTGGTGCAAGGCTGGGGGATGCCACATTGTGCATGTGCAGTGTGTCCTCCGATATGCGCTTGCGGTTGTGGTGTCAGCCAATGAGTGGTGCTGGTGTAGTGTGCTTAGCCCTTTGTCAGTTGGTGGAGATGTAGTGTGATGTGGGTGCTTATTCTGGCAAAGTGGGAATCTGTTACATGTGCCGTTGCACTGGTTCTGTGGCAGGTTTGTTTTTGGGGTGAACTCATACAGTGGCTTCATCGTTTCAACGCAGTTGGTTCATGCAGGCACCCACCCCGTGGCACCAGTGCACTTGCATGACACAGTCAGACGACTCAACAGCCAGCCAGACAGGTCATCCTGCATGTTGGGCCATGTGGCGCGGTGGCGTGGTGATCAGCTGGCCATTTGAGTCATGTGTAGTTGTTTGGTGTCGGGCCCACCCATGTGTGCGGTTCTTGGTAGCGTTGCATTCCATCTGCACGTAGGGGGAGTGGTATTGTTTGCAGTTGCTGTCCGCAACGTGCATGCCAAGCTGGTCCACATACGACCTGTGGGTGCTGTCAGGGGCACCATTGTCATTTGGCATGCCTCCATTTGCATTAGGTCCAGCTTTACTGTTGTGTATCTCATGGGTCGTCCATGTTGGGGATTGGTGGACCCTTGTGTGCTTGGGGAGGTGTAACGGCACTTGTATATGTGGCCGCATAATGGACGGTTGTGACATGCCACTGTGTGCTGGTGGGTGCCTTTGGCATGGGTGTGGGGCACAGGCAACACCATCACTTGTGCCGGGTTGGCACTGTACATTTGTATGGTGCTCGCTTTTCTTGTGTCTGTGGCGCAATATGGTGGTGACGGTGTCACGGTCTAGGTGGTCAGGGGTGTCTATCTGGTAGGACTTCTCCTAGAGCGGCCGGACATGCTGCGTGTGCATGGGGGCTGCTGGGGTGGTAACGGAGGCTGCACTGGTGCTGCATGCAGGGCCTGGCTCCCCCTCCTTCTATTCCCTGTGTCTCCTCAGTGGGGGGGCGTGGTGTTGTTGCAGGGGTTTGTGTGGTTGTGGCCTTGCTTGTTCGATTGGTGTCATCTTGGTGTGGGAGGGGGGTGGTGTGTGGGTGTGTTCCTTTTTTGCTGTGGCAAACTCCTGGCCTCTGTCTGTGTTGCATGTGTGCACCTGTGGCTCTGGGTCCCACTGCTCAGGGTTCTTTACTCCTTCTCTGAGATGCCTGTATGTACTCCATGCCGGTAAGGTACTTTACGGCCTTGAGGAGGCCGTAATTTCCGTGTGCTCCTTACTTGGAATCAGCTCCGGTTTACGCCATGCCGTTAAGTTCGCCATGGTGGGGCGCGCACGCGACCCAAGACCGTAAATTACAGCATTGTAGTTTACGGTGCCGTAATTTACGGTCTGAGGGGTCAGAATGGCATGGAGCGGAAATCCATGCCGGTAAATCATTACCGGCATGGTTTAACCCTTACCTCCATGCTCAGAATGACCCCCAAGGTCTTACCCTAGATAAAGCATTGATAGATATTAGTTGCACAGTCTTTAAAGAAGGCATGAGCTATGTAGCACTATAACGCTTACGTACACTTGACAGACTATTTCTAATCAATTTTGATGCAAGTAAAGTAAGTGCTGATATTCCTTGCATTCTAGAATACAATAGAATGTGTTCACTCTACACCGCCCATCTAAAAACCTATCCTGTTCCAGAAAGAAAAAAAAAACGTTGTAAAAGGAAACTACTTCAAACTCAAACTATGCAGGATCTCACAGCAATTCCTCCAAAGAAAGTAAAAGAAGCTAATACTTCATCAAGGACCACAACGAAAGAAAAATCTACTGCTCAAACTAACACAACTACCTCTTTAAAGAAACAACCCCACTCCGAACAAATGACTTGGACACAGAACTGTCAGATCCATTCAAATTTTCAAATACAACTGGTGTAAATTGCTATGCAAATGTAGCAATCAATATTATATTCCAATTGCCACCCATTATTAACAACATTTACTTACACAGGATAGACAAATTGTGTTTTCAAATGTTAGTCCTTCACATAAATGCACCCAACAATCCTGACAACACTTACAGAGTTTCTGGAATAAGGCAGGATTTGGACTACTGTGCTGGAATGGTCAAATTCACTATAAACACACAAGAGGATCCACAAGAATTTCTAATGTACTTACTACAAGTACTAGAAAACAAAAACATACCTATAAATGAAATCTTCCAGATTTCACACATTTGGAAACATACATGCACTCTTTGCAACCATGTCGCACAAGAAGAAGTTCCTAATGAACGCTTTGTGTATGTATCCATACCTAACTGTGAATCCATTCCATTTCAGAAACTTGTACAAAATGCAAACTATGGCAGATTATGTACTACCTGCAATTCCGATAATCATTCTACCTTACAAATACAGACACATAGTAAATACGTAATAGTAATGCTTTTACGTTACAATGCAGATGGTACCAAAAACAACTGCAAGCTGACTGGATTCACACATGGTCAAGTATCACTTGATAATAACACCTTCACAACAATAGGTATAACCTACCACGCAGGAGCCACAACCAATGAAGGTCACTAAACCGCATATATAAAAAAGAATTTGTGGATGTTTCGAATGTAGTGATACTACCATTACTCTAAAACAGAGATTACCAGCAAATCTTGTAAATGCTTACTTAATATTCTTAAAACCAACATTTAATAACTAACCTGTGTATGAGCATAAGCAAAACTTCAACTTCAAAACCATGAACAGTTAGAATATGCCAATATGTATCTAAATGCCCCAAGATTCTGCAACAAGCAAACTGATAAATGAATACCACTAAAATAAAACAAGCAATATACAGTTAGAATATGCCAACAGGTATCTAACTGCCCCAAAAATCTACAACAAGCCAACAGATAGATGAATACCATGAAACAAGAAATAAACAGTTAGAATACGCCAACAGGTATCTAACTGCCCCTATAATCTGCAACAAGCCAGCAGATAGATGAATACCACTAACATGGAAAAATAAATAAACAAAAAGAATACACCAACTGCTATCTAATTGCAACAATACTACAACCAATTCCAAATCAAAAAGCATACACCTATTCAATTCCTCCTACTGAAAACAATGAAAGAAATATATTGTACCACAACATAGGAAGGTTTTTTTTTAATCCAGCATGGATTTTTTTCCCACAGACCCAATGATTCAATAAACAAACACAGGAACTGAGCAAATTGCACAGTACACTGGTTTGACCTATAGTACTTCTAAAGTACTAACTGTGAGGGTCGACAAAATACAGAAATGTCGACCATGCAATGCAACAGCTCATTATGAACTACCTACACTAACATATGATCTTTTCTTTTATCACAGAGATAAATTACCCATGTCATGAAAAAGCTGCATACAACCATAAAAAGTCAAACATTAAGTATATAATGATTGCAGTCACAAATACCACAGCATAACACACCCATTCAAGCAAACACCTGACCATAGACTGATATCCAAAATGGTTGCTTCCATGGGTATCTTATGATGCAGTGTTTGTTGCCAAACTCTACATACAGCCTCAACAAAGGAAACAGTAAGTATATAATAATTAGACTCACCAACACCGCAACATAACACAGCCATGAAAATGAACACCTCACCAATAAATACAACCCAAAATGCCTGCAGTCTTCAATACCAACATTCTGAACACAATCCAACAAACAAACTAACACACATCATCTCATTATCCTATACACACTATTACACTACTGTCAATCAGTAGACACATTTTTGAAAACATATTCCCTAAGTAGCCCTCATACCACAGTCACAATGTTTGGTAGCATGGGTGTGGTATGCTGCGGTGGTTGTGGCCAGGGCCTAGAGTCTCGGGTGCATGGCTGAAGGACTACGGCCCTTCAGCCATGCAGCCAAGACTCTAGGCCCTAGCCACAACCACTGCAGCATAACACACCCATAGAAGCAAACACCTACCAAGTGACCACAACCCAAAAACATAATACATCCACCTCAAAACCTATCCACTTCAATTAACATTCTAAAAAATATTTACAACCAATGCACACACTCTTCAATACATACCCTCTTCACCCAATGCTCTACTAATGACCCAAAACCAACATCATACTAGAGTAAAATAGCCATTAGTGTGGCCAGTGTTTAGTATGTCCATGGACAACCACTGTGACCGCTGACACCGCAAACACATCAAGGCCTTCTCCCACCTAAGCAAATACAGCATTTGACCCATCTCTTACTCCCCCACCCTCTCCAAGCACTCCTACATACCAACACACTCCCCAAAGTTGAATTCATGTTCAATTCCATGCCACACTGTCCACGGATCCAATATGGCGTGTGCATCGAAACAATGTGACGCACCTCATGCTTTACCCCAACCAATCAGCGAACACCTCACATGTCCGTGGACACAACACAAATGGATTATCCAATCGGTGACCTGTCCGCGGAGCGAACAGGGAAGTGTGGCCACGGAGCAGACATAGATATCACTCATTTTTTGAGACCCACTTTTTGGTCATTTAAAAAAAATACTGGACGGATTTTCACCAAATTTACAAAAGCACGATTTCGAGACCAAACCACCACTCCTACCGCAAATTTGGTGAAAATCATCCATCCAGCGGTTTGGGCTGTAGGCGTGACAGACATTTTTTCTCCATTCAGTATATAACTGAAGAAATGAAGACATTGTGGAACCCCCCCTATAACTTTCCCCTCCCTGGACTAAACCCCACCAAACTTTTCAAAGAAATTCAGAGTGGGCCATATACTTTTGTTGCCAGGTTTGGTGATTATTCGTCCTGGGAGAGAGAAGTTATAAGACACCCACAAAGAGCTCTTCCTATGGGTTTAGCAACTTAACCATAACTACATGGCAGCTACCGCAGGTCATGTAATATAATATATATATATGTATATATATATATATATATATATATATATATATATATATATTATATATCAACAACTGCCTAGATTGTAGTGCTGTCCATTAATCAATGAACACCCTCTTAAGCTCAGCAAAAAATACACAAAGTACTCGATCCCATACACAGGCTTACCAAATCGGACTTCGTTTACGTTTACCATGTTTAGGGAGCACTCTGCATGAGGGTATGTGACCAGAGTTTAAGGACTAAAGTTCCTGCCAAAATCCAGGCGGCCATTTTAGGCTAGTTCACCAAGGCTCTAAACTATATATGTAGATGTCAAATACCTTTTAATATTTCTTACACGTGTTAACTTGTGTGTTTTCCCTATTTATATATATGACTATTATATATAGAACATGTCCACTGGGCTATATGTCCCAATCATGATAAATATCAAAGACCATTGCAGACAATCATGCATGGCTGCGGTTGTGGATATGTAAAACTATCAAGGCAATTCACGTGCTGTGGCACGTAGGCTAAAATAAGGAAATATTCAGGAATGCAGGAAATAATAATTCTTCCAACCTGATACCCAGAATCAATGTTAATGTTAATATTAATGTTAAAGGACATTTGTACCGCGCACTCTCACCACCGAAGTGGTCCCCTGGCGCTCTGGCGGCTCTGAAAAAGGGGAGGAGAAGGGTGGGTTAGTGGGGATCAGCTGGAAAAGTGCAAGAGAGCAGTGATGTGCTGTTGGCAGCCTCAGCCCGGTGGGTCCGTTGGCTGGGCTTGGGGTGTTTTACGGTCCGTAGTCATCGTGTGCTGTTGTGCAAGTCTATGTGTGGTTAGTTTTGTTGTTGCATTGTTGTGAAGTTTGTGCGGATTGCTGCTTTTTAGGCTTGTGGTTGGGTTTGGTTAGAGTTTGAGAGGTGTCTGCAGAGGGATGGAGTTGTTAGTTGGTTGGTTAGTTGGCATTGTTGTCCTTGCAATTAGGGATTCCATCTAGGTGCGGTACATGCTGACATTCACATTTCTATCTAGATGCGCTGCAAGCTAAAGTTAAGAATTCCATAGGAGTGTGGCACATGCTAACATTCACATTTCTATCTAGATGCAACGCAAGCTAGGGTTCAGAATTCTAAGTGGGGTGCATGTTAGGAATAACGTTTCTATCTAGATGTGACGCAAGCTAAAGTTCAGAATTTCATACTAGTGTGGCACATGCTGACATTCACACTTCTATCCAGGTGCGACGCAGGCTAAAGTTAAGAGTCCTGAGTGAGGCACATGCTAGCAGTTACATTCTAAAGTTCAGAATTCCATGCGAGCGTGGCACATGCTAACATTCACATTTCTATCTAGATGCGACGCAAGCTAGGGTTCAGAATTCTAAGTGTGGTGTATGCTAGGAGTAACATTTCTATCTAGATGTGACGCAAGTTAAAGTTCAGAATTCCATACTAGTGTGGCACATGCTAACAATCACATTTCTATCTAGATGCAACACAAGCTAGGGTTCAGAATTCTAAGTGTGGTGCATGTTAGGAATAACTTTTCTATCTAGATGCGACACAGGCTAAAGTTAAGAATCCTGAGTGAGGCTAACAGTTACATTCTAAAGTTCAGAGTTCCATACGAGTGTGGCACATGCTAACAAACACATTTCTATCTAGATGTGACGCGAGGTAAAGTTCAGAGATCCATACTAGTGTGGCACATGATAACAGTCACATTTCTATCTAGATGCGACGCAAGCTAAAGTTCAGAGATCCCTGCTAGTTTGGCACATGATAACGGTCACATTTCTATCTGGATGCGACACAGGCTAGAGTTAAGAATCCTGACTGAGGCACATGATAACAGTTACATTCTAAAGTTCAGAATTCCATACGAGTGTGGCACACGCTACCATTCACATTTCTATCTAGATGGGACGCAAGCCAAAGTTCAGAGATCCATACTAGTGTGGCACATGATAACAGTCACATTTCTATCTAGATGCGACGCAAGCTAAAGTTCAGAGATCCCTGCTAGTTTGGCACATGATAACAGTCACATTTCTATCTGGATGCGACACAGGCTAGAGTTAAGAATCCTGACTGAGGCACATGATAACAGTTACATTCTAAAGTTCAGAATTCCATACGAGTGTGGCACACGCTACCATTCACATTTCTATCTAGATGGGACGCAAGCCAAAGTTCAGAGATCCATACTAGTGTGGCACATGCTAACAATCACATTTCCATCTAGATGCGATGACACAAGCTAGGGTTCAGAATTCTAAGTGGGGTGCATGTTAGGAATAACATTTCTATTTAGATGTGACGCAAGCTAAAGTTCAGAGTTCCATACTAGTGTGGCACATGCTAACACTCACATTTCCATCTAGATGCGACGCAAGCTAGGGTTCAGAATTCTAAGTGCGCCGCATGCTAACATTCACATTTCCATCTAGATGCGAAGCAAGCCAAAGTTTAGAGATCCATACTAGTGTGGCACATGCTAACATTCACATTTCTATCTAGATGCAATGCAAGGCAAAGTTCAGAGATCCATACTAGTGTGGCACATGCTAACAATCACATTTCTATCTAGATGCGACGCAGGCTAATGTTAAGTTCCCTACATGTGTGATACTAGCTAAAAAAGTTCATATGCATCAGAAGGCAACATTTACAATCCATTTACAGTGGTAACAAGTCTTTCTAAGTATGTATTGTCTAATTCTATGGCAGTCTATGCTATTGAAGGTAAGGTAGAGTGACAGGGGCTTTCTGGAGTAGAGTAATTGCTCTACACCCCACCCATGCCACACTCACAGTTGTGTTGCTGTCTGCTGGCTTCCTTGGCTTCCCCTGCTGACACCTGCAGACACATCTTGGAGCCGCCAATGTAGGAGCCGCCCTTTGCCTTGAGGCCCTTAGCCGCAGGGGCTGCCGGGTATAGGGCTGCCCAGGGAAGGTTGGTTAAGATCGTCAATAGCACCAATCGCAGGGCGGGGTTGGACTCAGGAGGCAGGTGGAGGGCAGGTGGCGGCGAGCGGGTTGCTAGACCCCAGCTAGCAGCATGGTATTCACCAATGGGAAGCGGTGGGCGGGTTGGGAGGTGGGAGGAGAGGGGAGACCAGGAAATGGTCGCCAGGGAATTACAGGGCACACGGGGCCTGGGAGCATTTTTTTTGTTTGTTAATTAAGTGGGCAAATGGGGGCACAATGGGGACGCCTGCACTCACCTGCTTCTTCTGTGTTAAATGAAGCGGGAGGCGGCGAGCGGGTTGCTAGACCCCAGCCAGCAGCATGGTATTTACCAATGGGAAGAGGTGGGCGGGTTGGGAGGCGGGAGGGAGAGGGGAGACCAGGAAATGGTCGCCGGGAATTACAGGGCGCACGGGCCCTGGGAGCATTTTTTTTTTTTAGTGGGCAAATGGGGACACAATGGGGACGCCTGCACTCACCTGCTTCTTCCGTGTTAAATGAAGCGGGAGGCGGCGTGCGGGTTGCTAGACCCCAGCCAGCAGCCTGGTATTCACCAATGGGAAGCGGTGGGCAGGTTGGGAGGCGGGAGGGAGAAGGGAGACCAGGAAATGGTCACCAGGAATTACAGGGCGCACAGGGCCTGGGAGCATTTTTTTTATTTTTATTAAGTGGGCAAATGGGGCAAATGGGGATGCCTGCACTCACCTGCTTCTTCCGCGCACCACCCCTCCATTTGGGGGGGGTTGGAGAGGTGCACCCCCCTTTACATTACAAAATTCCCTGGCGGTTTAGGGTGCCCCTCAGCACCCCCTAAAGTGCAGCCTGCCATTTTCATTTTTTTTCTTCGTTTACCAAACTTGCCTTGGAACAGATGGGCGCATTATTACATTAAATGCTAGTTGATCATCAATAGGAGAAGGATTTCTTGTAGGGGTGTTCTGAGGAGAGTCCAAGGCCAGAATATCTGTGTCTGTGTCTTGTGGCTCTGGGGACTGCCATGGTGGTTGAGGATCACCCACATCTGGGTCCTCCCCCCAGCCTTCCATAGGTTCATCTTCAATGGGCTCATGTTCCTCCTAGTTAAAGAAAGGATTCTCCTGTACCTTACCTGATAGAATGTCTTCTTCATTAAAGCTCATAATTATATATATCCTCTTCTAAAGGTGTCAGAAAGCCTTGGGAATTTAGATCTAGGGTTAGCAGGGCTTTCCTCCCTTGGCCTTCTTGGTGTAGGTTCTGCACGTGAAACAAACTTGTCCAGCCTTTCCATGCAGTCCTCAAACTTTTCGATCTAGAATGGTCTGGGGGCGGGGGGGTGGAAAGGTGTCCCTCTTACAGTCTTCAGTCGAAAAAGTGTCCCTAGCACTCTCTTCTGTCGAAAAATGTAGAGCTCTGTGCCTTAGCGTCAAAGAAAGTGCTTCCTCTCCCTCAGAGAAGTCCTCTGGCGGGACCGGTGAAGGTGGGGTATCCCTGTGCCCTTCCCTCGACTTCTGAATGCCATCCTTAGATCTCGGCGAATCTTTGGGTCTTTCGGAGAGTCCCTAGCCTGCCGTTTATGGGAATCGTCGGCCACAATTCTTGCCAGACTGACCTCGACATCCTCACCAGTCGGGAGGCGCGTAGGTACAGCTGACGGTTGAAAGGGAGTATGTTTAGGCCGAATTGGGGCCTTGCCCATATCAGCCACCTTTTCCGGCAGTGCCTTAACTTTCAGTGGTGGCAAGGCCTTGTCTCAAGTCCTTGGTTTGTCATCGCCGTACGCTTTCCTGTGATGCGTGTAGACGGAACTATGTGTTTTTGAAGTAGCGCCCTTTGTCTTGGATTGCCCAGTCGCTAGGCGCAGGGAGGGCTGCCGATCTCGATCAGTGGGTATCACCGGAATTACTGGTGCACCCGTTGGCGCCGAAGTCTTTTTCGACATAGTCGAAGTAAGGGTAGGGGTTGTGTGCTTAGTGTCATGCACGTGTCCGTCTTTGTCGCTGGGGTGTGACTTCCCCACAGCAGAGCTTACGCCGTGCTTATCGGGGCTGGGGACAGACGATGCGGAACGCAGCGTTCCGCCGAAAGGTCAACAACCTCCGGTTCGGAGGCCTGATAGTCACTCTCGCCGTCGTCACATTCGGTGGTAGCGGCAGTGGGAGAAGTCCCAGCCTTGGACATACCGTAGGCCACCCACCGTTTTACTCTACGATCCTTCAATGTCTTGGGGCAGAGGAGTTTACAGGCTGCACACCTTTCCTCTTTATGATCGAGTGGCAAGCACCGGTTAAATCGTCTGTGCTTATCCTTCCATGGGAATTTGCTCTTACAAATAGGGCAAACATCTAAATGGAGTCCTCTCCATAGCGGAGGTTGTACAGTGCCTAAGACGAACTGGGAAAGAGGGAAGAATGTGAAAGGCATTTTCAGTTTGAAAAGAAAAGAAATGTCCACACGACCCCACTCCCCCTAGTGTATAGGCCAGCGAAAGGCCAAGCCACGTAGTCAGCAACACCGACAGGATCACCTTCCGTCAAATCTCGCAGGTCTTAGGCGGAAACTGGAACAGCCGTTGAGACAAGGGACGGAAGGGGTGATATTAAATGTCTTTATAGAATAATGCGACCAAAAGTCGTTGGACAATAGCAATGTTCTTTACGAACTCTGCATAAGGGCGACCAGTTATCTGGGTGGAAAAAAACAATCTGAGGGTCCTCGACGCGTGAGGGATCTTGGGTACACTACACGTCACGTAGGGATAGTGTTACAGGCACGCCCATGTCAACGTCCTCTTTCGATTCTCGAAAGAAATATGCAATACTCTGCGGTTACAACTGGATGTCGGACTATGCACAGCATACGATTCTAAGCAGATTGACAAACATGAGAAATATATATTCTACTTGATGACGCTCAGGCAGTTGCAGCCTGCGAGTGGAGGGGAGCATATGAATGAACTTATAAGTATTTGGGTATGCCCACTCCTTCCCCCCCACCATTCTTGGCGACAAGCTGGAACTTGCCCCTCTCACTGCGTGTTCCTGCGTGTTCCTGTTCCTGATAACCTCTAGTATCCCAACTAGCATCCCCAACTCGTCCTGCCCTAGTTGTCACGATCCGAGCTAACCCCAAAGCTCAAGGAAGGACCTGGGCCGAGAAACTGGCTGCCTGGCGCAGGCACAGTGTGTTTTCCTGTGTAGCCCCATCCAAGATGGCCCCCGGGACTAGACCAGTCAACAGCATTCAACTTGGCCTCTTGACGGCCATTGTACAAGTTTCCATGGTGGTCTAGTGTGCTGGGTGGGCCCAGGGCTATATAAACCCTGCCCTGGACCACACCCAGTGCTTAGCGTTTTCTCCGGCTACCAGCGTGATGCTTGCCTGCTTCAGAGTTCCTTCGTTCTGCAGTACGGGTCAAGATACCAGAAAATCCTGCTCAACGCTACATGAGACCAGCTCCCACTGCGCGGTAACCTCTAGAAGCTACACGACGTGAGACAAGTTCCATTGCAACTACTTACCGGATCGCGTGCGGACCGCAGACTCCTTATGGCCCAGTTTCATCATCAGCGGTGGAGTTATCAGTGCCTCTGCTCTCCACGTACCTGAAAAGAAAACACAAGACACCAGGGTAAGTGGAGATTAGTCAGCATTCTCAACCCGCCCCCCACCCGCATCACTTACCTGGATAGCTGTACTCAGAGAACTTGCTGGGAGCATCCACACGACCTTCCTGGTTTACCGCATTTGGGGAAGAAAGCAGAAAGAGTGTTAGGAACTTGAACATTTAAATATTATTACAAAGAGTGCTCATATTAACATAAGAGTAACGCAAGGTGGTTTAAGGAGTGTCACAGCAGGTCTCGACATTCCAGTGACTCAGTGAAGCAACTGGCCATCCACCTACCTCAGTGAAGGAACTGGGGAGCAAAAGGGAAGGCTTGAAGTTAACCAATAGAACTGACCAGTACTGGTACAAGCCCAGTGAGGAAACTGGGTAGCACCACAAACTAGTGACACTACAACTGGAGAGACATTTGGTGCAAGAAGACAGGAGGCGCAACATAGACACGTTCCAGAATCCAGTCTTCCAGACCACTCTTGCCTCTCTGACTACTGGGTTATTTAGCCTGCAGTGAGCAGAGGGGAGGGTGTGTATTGGGTAACATCAGGAGGCATTCACAGACCGGACCTGCATTCGCCAACAGACCAGACCAGTCACTCCTGCAAGGCCCAGAGGTAAGCGTTACATAACGCTAAGCCCACGTTATTGCTTTGCCTGAGTGCCATGGCGTCAGAGGTTGACCAATTGGCCCTCCTTCTGGGCGAGTTACGAGCCGAGGTGCATGCAGCACACTCAGAGACTAGTGCAGTAAGAAAGGAGTTAGTGGTGAACTGTGAAGAACTGAAGAGTTGGCAAGGCGCCTCACCAGTACTAGAGCAGGACAAACCCCATTGCCAGGCTCAGCAGAAGGAGCAGCAGCAGCCTTCCAGATACAGGTTACCACTCCAGTTACTGTCCCTTTGGCTCCACCGGAGAGATTCTTGGGTGACCCACTGAAATATGGAGTATTTATGACTCAGTTTCGGCTCCACTTCTATGCTGACCAGGAGCGTTTCCGACAGACCAAACCAAGGTGGCCTTCATTCTATCCTATCTCGGAGGACATGCTGCTAGTTGGTCGGTTCCGTTGGTGGATCGAGATGATTCTGTTTTACACAACTTTGTACAATTTCAGCAAGAGATGGACAAGCTCTTTTCCCGCCGTACTGGGCGACATGCACTAGATGCTGAGATGTTAGGCCTTCGACAAGCGTCTCAGGATCTTCTAGCATACATCACAACTTTTAATCCTTTGGTGACTGACACCAATTGGCCCGAGGACAAAAGGACCACCTTGTTCTATCGGGGCTTACAAAACGAGCTAAAAGATGTTCTTGCTCAGGTCGTGAACCCGCCAGATCATTGTGCTGATTACATAGACTTGGTGGTCCAGCTTGATCATCGACTACAGGAAAAGAAAGTCTGACCGGGGCCATTTTGAAAACTGACCCTTGTATGTCTGCCCCCGGGCTTCGCCACGAACCACTGATAATGCACCAGAACCAATGCAGTTGGGAAGCGTTCGAGCGCCTCTGACCAAGGAGGAAAGAGAACTACGTAGGAAACAACAATTATGTTTGTATTGTGGCAAAGCAGGACATTTCTTAAAAGACTGCCTGAAGAAAATAACTCGGAAGCCTTTAGGAGCTATGGAAGCTACACCAGAACTGCAAGAGCTGTTGGAAAACTACTTGGCTCAACAGTAGAGACTGACTTGTCGGGACAAGGAGAGACGTCAGCAGTCTCGCATCTAACAACACCAGTCATCTTACTATGCCCCGAACAGCAACAACGGATGCACGCCTTGGAAGCGTATATCGACTGCGGAGCAGTAGGCAACTACATGGACATCACCATGGCCCAACGGATAGGGGTGCCTACCCAAAGAAGGGAAAAGGCTGATACCATATTGTCCATGGATGGAACTCAGTTGACTTCCGGGCCAGTGACCCAATGTACTGGAACGGTTGAGATGCTATGCCATGACGGTCATCGGGAAAACATCGTCTTCGACCTTATCAATGCCCCTCAGTTCCAGTTAATTCTGGGAATGCCCTGGTTAGCATTTCACAACCCTGTCTTAAATGCCATGAACATACGGTGAGGTTTCACCTGAATGTGCTCGGACATGTTACCCGGCTTCAGTTAAAACTCAAGAGAAAACCGAGTTAGTCAAGCAGACATCAGGAGCTGTCCTCGGAATCGTATGGCAATTGCCTCCAGAGTACAATGATTTTCAGGATGTTTTCCACAAAGAACAGGCCAATGTATTACCACCCCACAGACCCTACGATTGTCAGATAGATTTGATCCCAGGAGCACAATTACCCTGTAGCCACATTTGCACCCTTACAGAAAAGGAAAACCAACACCTACGTGAATATCTGGACCAGAACCTCGCCAATGAGTTTATTCGGCCTTCCAAATCTCCAGTCTCCTCCGCTTTCTTTTTTGACCCTAAGAAGGAGGGGGACCTGAGGACATGTATAGACTATAGAGGGCTCAATAAAATCACTGTAAAAAACCGGTACCTTTACCCCTGATCCCTGTACTCTTAGACCAAGTAAAAGGGGCAAAAATCTATACAAAATTGGACCTCAGGGGGGCCTATGACTTGGTTCGCGTTAAGGCTGGAGACGAGTGGAAGACGGACTTCTGCACCAAAATTTGGGCTATTTGAGTACACTGTCATGCACTTTGGGCTGTCCAATACGCCTGCCACCTTTCAATACTTTATGACAGTTGTACTGAGAGAATGATTGGATATTTGTGCTATGGTTTACATAGACGACATCCTGATCTATTCTGAAACCCTAGAACAACATGTGCACCTTGTAAGAGCAGTCCTCACTAAGTTGCGTCAATACCACCTGTTTGCAAAACTTGAAAAATGTGCCTTTCACGTCACCGCGGTGGAGTTCCTCGGATACATACTCAGCCCGCAGGGCATCCAGATGGACATGTGCAAGGTGGAAGAGATTTTGCAGTCGCCGTACCCATCTTCCATCAAAACTGTCCAGAACATCTTAGGCCCCGTGAACTTTTATAGGAGGTTCATTGCTGATATCTCAGAGATAGTCCACCTAATCACATCATTGCTCAGAAAAAAACACATTTTTCAATGGACCACCGAAGCCGAGAAAGCTTTCCAAGAATTGAAAACACGATTTACCACAGCACCAATACTCAGTCACCCAAATCCGGACCTCCCATTCCTGGTTGAAACGCATGCTTCCAATGTAGCGATGGGGGCGGTATTGTCCCAGAGGGACCCAGGTACCAATCAACTTCACTCAGTAGCCTTTTGGTCTAGAAAGTTCAATCCAGCCGAACTAAATTATGCGGTAACCGACAAGGAACTTCTTGCTATAAAGGCAGCTTTTAAGGAATGGCGCCACCATCTTCTAGGAGCACGACATCCAGTTGCAGTGCTTACTGACCATCGCAATCTGCAATTCCTACGAACAGCCAGGGCACAAACACCACGACACTTGCGATGGGCTCAGTTTTTCTCGGAATATGACTTCACAGTCAGTTATCGTCCTGGGTGAAAATGGAAAGCAGATGCGCTATCACGAATCGGCTGGAATACTGAGAAAGAAGATGCTTATGCGTCCCCTCCTCCTCCGCCTAACATACTCGAAGAAAAACTGATTGGTTTAGTTAGCTGTCACCAAGCCACAATGGAGACTCTACAGAAAGAAATAAAAGAAGTTATAACCCCCACAGACATACAAACATGGGTCTTGCAGGGACCACAACATTTTGCACTCAACAATCTGCCATATTATCAAAAGCGCCTCTACTTACCACACCAAGAGATGCAGGATCTAATCATGAACACTTATCATGATGCCCTTACTGCAGGACATCCTGACATAGCAAAGACAATGGCAAAAATTCAACAACATTTCTGGTGGCCTACTTGGCGGAAAGACATTGTACAACATATGAAGTCCTGCGACGTCTGTGCTAGGAACAAAGAGTCCAGAGCCAAGCCTCAAGGATTACTTCGTCCTTTGTCGATTCCACGGACCCCATGGCATACTATTTCTTTAGATTTAATCACAGACCTACCCCCCTGCAGAGGCTATAATACCATACTGGTAGTTGTGGACCTCCTAACTAAAATGGCGCACTTCACCGCTCCGAAAGGCATACCAAACGCAGGACAATTAGCTCAAATCTTCCTAACGAACATTGTCAGACTGCACGGGTTCCCTTCAGTAATAATTTTGGACCGAGGAAGTCAGTTTGTGTCCAAATTTTGGAGGGCTTGCTGTACTAAGGCTCAGATCGAAGTCTGTCTGTCCACTAGTCACCATCCACAGACCGATGGACAGACAGAGAGAACGAATCCATCATTCGAACAATACCTCCGGTGTATGCTTGCCCTAACAGACCAGAACTGGAAAAGGAAAAAGGGAAGTCTGGCTTTAAAGAAAGCTGCTCAGTGGGGCGACACCTTACAATCCCAATTTTTAGACAATAGAGAAACTGGTGTTGATACAATTACATCTGTGAGTAAATGGGTGTCGCAGGTCTCTGGACTCAGACGGTAGTAAAGCCTAACCGTCACCACATGTAATGTAGAAAAAGAAAAAATCCGGGACTCAGCGCCACCAGTTTAACAGTCATTTAATTGTGTTATATTGTCACACATTAAATGATGAGGTAAAGCCCATGAATGATAACATGTTTCGGCTCGCTCAGAGCCTTTTTCAAATCTGGGCTGGTTTGACATCAAACACAATAAACAATGAAACATATCAGAGATTGTGTGACAACAGCATCAATGAAAACATAACGTGACAAAGAAAATGCAGATATTGAAACATTAAGCCATGGTTGGCATTAACAGATAATGAGATTGATAGATAGACAGAGAAACAAGGGTTGGTGAGGGGGCGGATGCAAAGGTATAAAGAAATATTTCACAATATATAATAATAATGAGTACATTGTATCTAAAAACAACCAAGAACATAGCACAAAACAAAATGGGGACAATGCAAAAAAGATGAGAAAAGGAGGAGAAAACAAAAGAAAGTTTAGTGATTATTGAGTAAGTGCAATTTACATAAATGAGACCCATTACTCCAAATAACAACTCCAATGAAAATGTCATAATTGCGCTTACCCGAATTTCGATTAGCCAATCCAAAAGACTAAATGTCAATGTAGTAGTAATGGGGTCAGATCCCCACAACTAAATCTGCAAATAGATAAACTTAATTTCAGGTATCACTATAGTAAAAGAAAGTGCTCATTATTTAGCAAAAGGACGTTGTATCTACTAATCCTTGATTACGTATGAGTACCTTGCAAATATCATGATGCATTGTATCAGTTAAATCTCAGAGGTTTCAAAAATATATGCGCGCTGTGGTTGTGATACAGCCGAGAAAAGCGTATTGCACGTTACACGGGTAAATGCAAAATAAACCAAAAAAGGAAATGGAACCAAGATCCATTTAAACCAGATTAAGAAGCTGGCGCAACTAAAAAAGTTGCCATTTCTCCTTTGCGTATTCGTTAATATCCAATTACAAAACCGAGGCTGCTAGTAGCTTACCTTAGATCAGCGAGCAAAGAGAATCACACGCGTTGGCAAGGAAAGGAAAATGGCCCATGTATGCCATTTTAACAACTATAGCTAAAACGCTGTCCATGGCAACGCGTCCAGCATTGCCACGGGATACTGCGTGTCATCAAGCGTTTGAATACGTCCTAATACGTCCTATGTGCTAAAAATGCATAATCTATACTGAACAATGAAATGCAATCAACAAGGGTAGAGAGTTTGTTATGTGTACTTTAGTCTACAGATGTATAGAGAGTAAATGTTCCTACCCTCTGACTAACCAAAATAATGGATAACCTGTGGTATCTAACCTAATCCTGCCCAAGTGGGCTACACATCTGTTGCTACATGTCTACAGATTCATAATGTAATACTAAACCTTAATGTACCTAGACTGTACTAATATGTAAAAACCTTGATACATTTAACCTCCTCCTTACAGCTCTTCTATCGATAAATATCCATCATGCACCATTATAATGCAACTAACCATCTAAGAGACTACTTCCATCATACTGTCAGTGTTTATGATCATGTTCTAAAATGCTTAGTGCATTTATATACAGAAGGAATCATCAGTCCATCAATTTCATTTAATCTTCTATTAGATGGATTGCCAGTTGCTCTCCACCGTTGTGTCCTTTTGTTTTTTGGTGTTAAATGTCACTATGAGCCTTGATTCCAATTTTCTCAATTTGTGTTCCCTGTTGCCTCTCCTTTTATGGATAGGTATAAGGGCCAGTGAATAGAATGTCATCAATGAAGTTTCACTACCATGTTTTTTGGCAAACTGTACAGCCAAAGGATAATTGCTGTCCTTATTAAGAATTTCTCTGTAGTGTTGCAAAATACGCAATTTGAGTTAACAGATGGTAGAACCTATATACATCAATACACATTGACACATGATTGTGTACATAACAAACTTGGTCAAACAATTGATTTTCTGCTTAATTTTCCAAACATGTTGGTGCGAATTGGACCCATAATTCACTATTTCTTTCATATTTGTATACACAAACATTTTACAATTGTTACATTTTTCAAACCCGTTTTTGATCTTTTTATTGTGTAACCAATTTTCTCATACTATCCTAGACTCCATTATACTGGGCGATATCTGATTTGGCGCGATTTGGCCTTCAAGAAAAACATTAAACACATATCCCATAAGGACTTATTAAGATCCACATCAACTTGTAAAATGGACCAATGTTTGTGAATAATCTTTCTAATATCATCTGCTTGAGAACTAAATATAGTAATTAATCTGATGTTATCCATTTCATTACTCCTTATACTGGTTTTAAGGAGATCCCTTCTGTCGCGATGGACTGTCTGGTTGTATGCTTTAGTAATGGTGTTCCTAGTATAACTCCTCTCCAGGAATCGTGCCCCCATATTGCAGGCCTCTACCTGGAAATCATCATTATGTGAACAATTATTCTTTGCTCTAAACATTTCTTCATATGGTATACTAGCTTTTAACTTCTTCAGAGGATGGCTTTGCCATGTAATATAGAATTTGATGCCACTGACTTTCTGTGTAATCTACTGTCTATTTAGGTGACACTGATGAATAATTCCAAATTTAGAAATACCAATTGTTCCATACTGCTTTCAAAAGTTAATCTAAGATTCATGTTGTTAGTATTCAATAATTTGAAATATTCAGATAGAGATTCTTGACCCCCTTTCCATACTATGAATAGGTCATCAATATATCTATAACAACATATTATCTGGCTTGCAAAATTATCATTGGTTTCAGACCAAGCAATTTTTTGTTCCCACCACCCCATGTATACATTGGCATAAGTGGGGGCTATGCAGGAACCCATGGAAGTCCCACATGTCCGTCTGTATAGTATCTCATCAAATAGAAAGCTATTACGTTCTAAACAAAACCTCAATAATACCATAATCATTTCATTTTATTGTTTAAAACTGATAAATCTGGTATCTAGAAAAAATTGACATGCTTGCAATCCATAATGATGTAAAATTGATATATCTAGAGACATCACATCTAATGAGACCAAAATATAATTTGATTCCCATTCCATGTCTTGTATTTTGGTCAAGAGATCTGTTCTATCCCTAATGCACCAATTTAAATCTTTGACAAAGGGTAGCAAAAAACACATATATTTAGAAACATTCTCCAACAATGAACCTCTGGAAGAAACAATCGGCTTGTCAGGTGGTGTATTGATGTCCTTATGAATTTTGTAAATAAAGTACATAACAGGTATCTCATTTCCTTAATTTCATAATATTCAGAATCTCTCAGCTGATTGTACGCTTCTACCATGTATCTCTTTTTAGACCACACCACTACTCCACCTCCCTTGTCGGCTTGTCTGATAACCATTGACTCATCTTGTTTAAGAAAATCTATGGCCGATTTTTGTGCTGGTATAAGATTGTGTTTGTGGTGAGTGGATCTGGTTGATTATTGTCTCAGGTCTTCGAAAACCTCAATATTGCTGGCGATAATTGTTGGATTGAAAGTTGATTTTATCTTTAAACCACTTTCAACCGTTAGACACGTGGCGATTCCATATTGTTCTTTGATTTATTCATTCTCTAACATGGATCCCATTGGAGTGGCCTGCATGACTGACAAGGTTTCCAAACAGATCACTGTATCTAAGTCTTTGACACTTAACACATTATGTTCTGGCAAAGGGTCACATATCTGCTGATCTGTAGCATTGAATTGAGTGGCAAAGTATTTTTTCAATTTCACTTTTCTCAGAAACTTGAAAATATCTATTCTGGTTTCTGTAAAATCTAAATTTTGGGTGGGACAGAATGATAGACCTAATTCCAAAACTTCTTGTTCATTCGCCGTTATCTCTCTTTCTGAGATGTTGAAAACTTTTCCCTTCAGTACTTTGTTTGTGCTCCTCTCCCTTTACTCTTTTGTCCTCTCCTAGAACGTGTTATCTGAATCTGTGTACTGCCATCTCCCACATTTCCTCCCCCTCTGGGTTTTCTTGTTGGTCCTCCTCTTCCTCCTCCTGGCAGCCTGCCCCTTGGGTTCCTCTCATTTTGGAGTAATATAAATATATATATAACAGGTTCCTGTTACTTACCCTGCAATAAGCTTCTCAATAAGCATATTCTCTTTTTTAACCACTCTAGCAAGTGCCATGCATTCCAGCATTCATCTCCAGCATTCACCACCTGCTCACATGAAGCAGCAAACAATTGCAATGCTCTGTGCATCCAAATGTTTCTATTTACAATGCTTGTGATGAAATTTAAAGAATGCATTTGTGCATATATAGAAGCACTGTTTTACTGTTTCATAAAATAAGGGAAACGCGCATGAAATACATATGTAGACGATTTTTAAATGGCACTGAGGGGCCGATTCATGGAAAAAATGTGCGCCGAAAAAAGTGGTGCAAGCTGGCGCAAGCAGGCGCAAGCGTGAAAAAGGAAGCGCACGCGCATGCATGCGATTCATGGAAGTCTCTGCGCGTGTCTTTCTCGGGATGTGCGACAAACCCGTGCATGACGCAAACGGGCGCACACCTCATTGCAACATCCCGAACGCCGTGCGTGACGCGCACAGGGAAAGTGCACAACGTCTGCGCACATACCAAAAAGGGGGCAGGACACGGGGCGTAACGCACGGAATGGAGAACAATGCAAGAAAATGAAGGCGTAACTGGGGAAGGACTGCAGGGAAATACACAGAACGCCCACACGCACGCGAACAACTCGTATTCATGGATTTCAATACGGGAAACAAGCGCATGCTAAAAGATCCTAGGTGGGTACAAATGCCCGTGCACATGCATGCATGTCACACACAGACAAATACACAAACCCCAATAATCACAACCATTATCACCTCTCCAGGGGACAGTGCCTACCCTCTGAGCAACCACATGATGACGCCAATCCAGAACCCCACTACACCACCCCAGGTAAGATACAACGCTGTCCAAATTGCAACCAGGGCCATAGTGGAGCGCACATTCGGAGTGCTCAAGTCATGCTTGCGCTCCCTTGACCGCTCTGGCGGCCAGCTACTCTATGCACCCACAGTAGTGTGCAGGATCATTGTGGCAGCTTGTGTCCTGCACAATGTTGCAACATGGCAGGGTGTCCCGGTGGACATCGTGGTGCCCCCACATCCCCAACCACAGGCACAGGCGCTGCCCATGGGAGGGGATAGGGCAAGTGTCGAGGCAGCCCGGACCCAGCTTGTGGCCACATTTTTCACCTAAACTCCCACCCCTGCAGAGTGCACAAAGGCCTGGCACATATCAGGTGACAATTGATGATGACAAAGAGACAGTCAACTGTCACAACCTTACCACCCTGAGAATGTTGCCATGGAAGTGCCACATTGTGTGCATCCCTAGCTACTCAAACCTAACCAATCCTGTGTGACCAAAATGTACACATGCAAGGTGTGTATCACACAGACTTGCAAAACAGGCCATGACAATCACTGGTATGTCACACAAAGCCACCATAACCAGGTGCAACCTTCCTCCTCTTGGATTGTGGCACACACCCTGGCTGGCAAATGCCACTCTGATCAGTATGGCCAGTGGCACCGGTGGATTGAGCCAAGGGAGTGGCAGGTGGAGGGACGACTAAAGGCCTGACTTGCGTCAGTGGCAGCTGGGTGCCCTCTAATGGACCCTGTGCAGCAACATCCGCTGTGGCAGGGTCATTAACCGTGACTGTCCTGGTTGGCAGACTCACAACCGGGGTGTTGTTGGCTGCATCTGCCCCTGCACTTGCCAACACCCGGCTGGTCGGGGCAGCAGATGACATTACTGCCCCAGGGACACGTGTCTCGGTCAGGGCAGCCCTGCGTGCACCTATGGTTTCCCTCCTGCCCTGTTGGAAATCTTCCAAGGACTCCTCAAGTGCCAACGCAGCCTGCGCTGGTGGACCCTGAGCCTGTGTGGTGGTGTCCACAGCTGCACCTGCAGCTACCACTACCCTTGGGTGCGTGGCAGTCGATGAAACGGACTGCCGCGTCACACAGGTTCCAGTGCCAGATGCAAAAGCTGCATCTCCCTGAACCACAGGCGGTGGTGACATGACTGCACCAACACATGGCGCAACATTGTGCACAAGTGGCGCCCCCCTGCCTCTTCCCCCTCTGTGGCCACCCTGGACACCCTGGAGTCCCCCTACTCCCTGGTCACCCTGGCCACGTCCCTGACCACGCCCGCCATGAGAAGGACGCCCAGCTGAGGCGCCCCTCACCTTTGGTGGCCTCCCAACCATGGCACAGATGGAGTAGTGCCGGCACAGATGGAGGAGTGCCAATGGGAGGTGTACACCACAATTGTCCTGGGCAATTGGGGTGAAGGGGTGGGATGCAAGATGTTAACAGCACCCCTGCACCTGCAAGGCTGTATGTGACCCCGGTGATGTAGTGACGGATCACGCAACACTCAGGCACCCCAAAACTGCAGTAAAACCGTGCACGCAACCCTGCAGCCTACGTGCGTGGAATTAACCTCCCGCAGTACGCGGTGGCACCCAGTAACACGAAAAACGCGTACGCGTGGGACACGCAGGCTACTATGACCTCGAAAATGGGTGCGATACACAGGGGCACCCGCAGTGGGAAAAATAGCGTGCGCGACTCACCGTCTGACTAGCGTGATGATGAAAAACACGCGTAGCCAATACCCCTGCCAAAAGAAGAGATACGTCCTTGATCCGCTGTGAAGTTGTGATGGCGCGCGAAACAACACGAAGTAGCAACACACACGTCGGTCTCCACGAAAGGCACGTACAGCAAACTGCTGGCCCCGCTCACCTTTAACCCGTGCTGAGGGAAACGCCTGCGCGTGTCGCGTCACTTACGCACGTAGGCCCTTTCCTCGGATTACATGCATTCACACGCAGACGTGCAGTTTTTTCACGCGCTGAACCACTATGCACACGTCACGAGGGAAACGCCGCGCGCGTAACGTCACAGACGCGCTTACGCGCTAAGGGCCTTTCCTCGGATTTCACGATGACGTGCACTTTTTTCACGTGCCAAATCACTCCGTATCAAGCTGGCCACGCGAAAACACACAGAAGACCACGCTCCTGCCCAGAAGGCCATATTCCTGCCCCCAGAGCCCGAGCACGCTCCCACCTGCCATCTGCTGCTGCCTGCCTGCCTGCTGCCCACGTGCCCTGCTATTTGGTGCCTGCACGTCAGCCAGGGGTGCAGTTGCTGTGACCACCCCTGCTGGAACTGAAGACTCCCGACTGGGATACCATCGCTCCACAGCCCAGCCCCAGGACCCAGTTGCCCACCCACACCTGCCTCTGGGGTTGCCATGTCGGACACTACACCATCTGGCACCACTGGCAACCCCCAGGCAGAGAGGCAGAGGGCCACCAGCTTCAGTGCCAGTGAAGTTGGTGTCCTGGTGGAGCAAGTCCTGGGGCAGTATGATGCCCTCTTTGGAAGTTTGCGCGCCGACAATGAAGGACAGAAGAGGATCTTGATGGACATCGTGACTGCCATCAACAAGGAGGGGGTGGCAGTCCTTGAGATCAAATATGTCCGGAAGTGCTGGGGGGACTTCAGGTCCAGGACCCTCAAGAAGGCCCGGCACCTCTTGAAGGCAGCGGATGCCAAGGGGTGCCGGGTACCCCTGACCGACAACCAGATGAGGGTCCTGGAACGCATACGCCTAGTGCTCCACGTCCAGGTCCTTGAGGAGCAGACCCGTCTGGAGTCGAGTAAGTAAGTGTACATGCATACTGATCGGACGCTGTGCGTGTTGTGGTGTGCCAGGAGTGTACAGGTTGCACATATGTCTTTGTAGGGACATGTATGGCTCCGTATGTACAGGGAGCTGAACCTGCCGCATGTGATTCTATCATGTGTGAGACACATCGATGGTGTATGTTTGGTATGCATGCTGTGCAAATGTAATGTGTGGGTGCACACATGTATGAATTATGAGTATGTACTGTGGCATGGTTGTGTTGTCACCACATGATGCTGTTCATGCTGCATGTATCTGCACTATGCACATGTGCATGTGGGTGTATTTGACAAGTGTGCAACTGTTGACACAACATGGATGCATGTGACACTGACATGTAGAAGGCTGATTGCAGAGATGACATGGATGGTGACATTGTCACTGCAGTGGTGGAGATGTTCAGATGCATGGCAGTCTGGTGGCGTGTGTGCATGTGTTATGCACTCCCCGTGTTGCATGTGATGTCAGGCTCACCTTCGGCTGCTCGTGCTGTTGTATGTGTATGGATGGTGCTGCCTTGTGCGATATTCCTGTTGATTTGCTCATGTGTGTGAGTTGAAATGACATGTGTGTTGGGGAGTGTGATGCCTTGTCTGAAGTTTGACACTGCCACACAACTGTCATGTGTGTATCACTCCATTGTACAGTGCCCTGATGCCTGTGTCCTATCTCTCCCTGTCTGCAGCGTCAACTGAGGAAGAGGGCAGAGAGGGTGCTGTGGAGCAAGGCGGCAAGGATCGCACCGCCAGCCGGAGACGCAAGGCCCGGCTCCCCTCCCAGTAGGTCATCTCGTCGGGCAGTGAAGAGTCTGGTGCCTCGTCCCAGGCTGCAGCTGCCAAGGGTAGGTCCAAGAGGCGGAGGTCGGTGGTGGACTCCTTGGCAGCAGAAGGGGCAGCTGAGATCCCACAGGGTCCGATGAAGGAAGATGGCACGGAGTCATCCAGGTTGGTGGGGGTTTTGGTGGAGGAGGAGGCCGTGGAAGGGACACACACGGGGTGTTGAGGTGGGGATTCCACTGGTGCTAGTGGTGCAGTGCAGGGGCAGGGACAGGAGGCAGCACAGGCCGCTGCAGAGGTGCCTGTGTGTAATCCTGTCCCCGATCCTGTGACTGCATCATCCCGCACCAGCAGGGATCCGTACGTCCAGACGCGTTTTCAGGGAGGGGATGAGCGCACAACAACTGGCCTTCCTCTCCCTGCGGACGTGGCAATCCAGGACCGGGTTTGGCCTGTCCTGGCCGGGATAGCGGTGCGTCAACGGGGCATGCGAGGTGACCTGCAGTGTTTTCATGAAGACACTGCAGGTCATCTCGGATGCATCATTGACCATGCCGACCTAATGGGACGGGTCACCAGAGCTCGATTCCTCCGTATGCTGGACCTTATTCCGACCCCATCCTCACCTGAACCCCCTATCCGCCAGTCGTCCTCCATGCCATCTTCCCACCCATGTATCACGTGGGTACCCTGTGAGCTGCCTGTGACCCTGTGGCCAAGGCTGGTGGAGGACACCATCCCTGCCAAGTCGGGAGTCGGACGTCCAGCAGGGTGCCACCACAACAAACTGCACCCCCAACCGGCGGAGGATGTGCAGGCAGCAGGAGGCAGTGCACGGGCAGAGGCAGAGCAGCAGCAGCAACAAATGGTGGGAGCCATGAAGGCTCGGGGCCTTCAACATCCGAGGGCAGGCATCGGCCAGAGGGCAGGTGAGGCCAGGATTGGAAATGTCTTCCGTGTGGCAGCGGTTGGGCCAGGCCATAGATGTGGAGCGGCGGCGGGCAGAAGAGGCACGGCTCACAATGGTCAGGGCGGAAAACTCCATGCGGAGGGCACTAAGGAGGGCCGAGTGCCTCGAGGCAATTCGCCGGGAGTTGGAGACCAACATGGCATCGTCCCTGCGAACCCTCGGGCCATGGAAGAGGACCGCCTCCAGGACATTGAGCAGGAGTTCGATGATGCCCTGCCCCGGGAAATCGGAAAGTGAGCCGCGGACTAGCCACCGCCATTGTATATAGTTTTAGTGTTAGGTTTAATTTTCATTTCCTTTGATTGGGGTGTTTGACTATGCCCACACATTTGTATATAGTTTTTTCTTAGGTAGTTTTTTGGATAGGTTTTATTTCTTTTGTTGGGCTCATGGACCCTGGATGAACTCTGTGTTCATAGTTGAACAGTGGATCATTGACAGATATTTTATTTTATATCACCATGGATCAATGAATTTCAATTTATGTTTCCCTTTGGATTTCATTTGGTGGACGGCAAAAGTTGGACACGTTTTTTTTCATCCTTTTGGATGGTTCTTTATATGATTTTATTCATGTTTCGGACATACCATTTTCATTTCATCGTTTGAAATATGTTTTATGCTTTCATTGCATTTCATTCATTTTGTTCATAATACATTTTGTTTCTTACTTCCATGTGTGGTATTCGCTCATTGGGTTATTGAATGTGAAAAAGTAGATTTAGACAATCACTTGCACCTAGTGTGTGTGTGTGTGAGACATGTTTTGATGTACATAGTTGACTTTCGGTTTGTGCCATGGAATAGCCATTTCAGTGTGGGGTAGATTGGGGACTTGATTGCCTCTCAAGACTGGGGTGGGGTGCTGTGGGATTTTGGTGCACCTGAGGCCCATGATTGTGCATCTTTATGATGTGTTGGGGGGACATGAGTCGGGGCCTGCATGCAGGTGCCCCTCAATGCTGGGTGTGTGGGGGCGCTGAGGGACATGAGTCAGGGCCTGCTGGCAGGTGCCCCTCAATGCTGGGTGGGTGGGGGTGCTGAGGCACATGAGTCGGGGCCTCCTGTCAGGTGCCCCTCAATGCTGGGTGGGTGGGGGTGCTGAGGGACATGAGTCGGGGGCTGCTGGCAGGTGCCCCTCAATGCTGGGTGGGTGGGGGTGCTGAGGGATATGAGTCGGGGCCTGCTGGCACGTGTAGAACTTCCCGCGCACCCCCGAAATACATGTACCCCGCTCGCACAGGGCCAATTGCATGTAGAACTTCCCGCGCACCCCAGTAATACATGTACCCCGCTCGCGCAAGGCCTATCACGTGTGAAACTCCCTGCGCACCCCTCAGAATACACGTACCCAACTCGCCCAAGGCCAATCGTGTGTAGAACTTCCTGCGCACCCCCGAAATACACATACCCTGCTTGCACAGGGCCAATCGTGTGTAGAACTTCCCGCGCACCCCAGTAATACAAATACCCCGGTCGCCCAAGGCCTATCGCGTGTGCAACTCCCCGCGCACCCCTAAGAATACAAGTACCCCCATCGCCCAAGGCCAATCGCGTGTAGAACTTCCTGCTCACCCCCGAAATACATGTACCCCGCTCGCACAGGGCCAATCGCATGTAAAACTTCCCACGCACCCCAGAAATACACGTACCCCACTCGCAAACTTCCCATGCACCCCCGAAATACACGTACCCCACTCGCACAGGGCCAATCACGTGTAAAACTTCCAGCGCACCCCCGAAATACACGTACCCCACTCGCAAACTTCCCGCGCACCCCAGAAATACACGTACCCCGCTCGCCCAAGGCCAATTGCATGTAGAACTTCCCGCGCACCCCCGAAATACACGTACCCCACTCGCACAGGGCCAATCGCAGGTAACACTTCCCACGCAGCAGGGTACGTGTATTCGGAGGGGTGCGCAGGGATTTTTACGGATGTTTTCGTGGTTGGGGGCTGTATGCTGGTCCACTGGCCTGTGTGCCATGTACGGGATTTGTGCACTGTTCATGGCGCACGGGGAGGGGTTGGGGGCGTAACTGGCGCAGCTGCAGGGTCGCTATGTCACTCTGCGCCACAGCTGTTTATGCATGTTAAAATCCATGAATACGCTGTGCGCAGAAATTGATTTGGCGCATGCGGCTCGCGCAGACTGACGCACGCGCACACTGTGCGCCAGCCGTGTGTGCCACTTGTGCGCTGAATTCTACGTATTACCCCGTTAGTGTCTGCCAGTTTATTATGTTGGCAGCACATGCATACATCCCAACATCACCCATTCCAATGCATTGGTGCTTCTTAAGTATTTCTCTTTTCCTTGGCATTCTGTCACTTCAATATAATAAAACACAAACTACAAGTCCCAGAATGCAAAGAAAAAAACATGACTAACTTCAGTATTCGAAACTGTGACATGTACATCAAATAAACATATAAATGCAGTGCTTTTCAAAATATTTTTTTTGGAATCATTTTTAAGAAAGTTAAAAAATGCATAACTGAATTTACAGCAGCACTGTGCCCCTTTTTCATAAAAGAAAGTAAAAGCAGATAAAATAGATGTGTACACCATTTGTAATTGGCACTGAGCGTGTGCCAGTTTAATATATTCACAGTACATGTATACGTCCTAACATAAACCATTCTAATCTGGAGATGCTCATGCAGTCCTACTTTTTTTTTTTTAAACTTTTATTTTTGGACGGCAGAAGTACACAAGGCACACATAAGGCAACAGATACATAGCAGTTACATCATAGAGCAGCACACCAAAAAGGATACAGCAATCACAACATGGACAACCAAACGGTACCTGCAAAGGAGCACAAAAAAAAGAAAAAAAAAAAGGAACAAATTAGGGCCTCACGCAGTGGGATCAGAGCTCGGCGGGGCAGGGGACAAACCAGATTCAGGAGTGCCCTCGCTCTGGATGTTAAGGTAAGCGTTAACTTCAGCCCAAATGCTCCTGGGGCAAGACTGGGCGGGGAGCATAGACAAGTATTCTTCCTCGCAATTGCGTGACTGGGTGAGTAAGCGCAACCATTTCTGAAAGACCGGGGGAGTGGGACTTTTCCAGATCTGGAGTATACACTTTTTGGCAATCATACAGCTTATATTTAGGAACTTAGCTAGGCGTCTGGTTTCATCGGTTTTCCAGACCCCGAACAGAACCGACAGGGGGTCAGGATCAACCACAGTTTCAGTTATGTCAGAGAGTGTTTTCAAGATGCATTCCCAGAACCCAGATAGCTCCCTGCAGGTCAGAAACATATGCAGGTGATCAGCCTCCTCAGCTCCACAGCGAGGACACAGGGCCGCCGCGGTGCGGGCGAATGTCGAGGTCCTGTGTGGAGTATAGTAGAGCCTATTGAGAAGTTTGTACTGCATGGCGCGGTGACGGAAATTAAGGGAGACTTTTTTCGTGTGTAGGCACATTGCGCCCCAGTCGCCATCAGACAACTCCAGGCCCAATTCATTCGCCCAATCGTCGCGCGCCCTAAGCACTGGGACTGTGATGGACTCCTGAAGGATCTTATATAGTGAAGAGACGACACCGCGGGCGCCGCCTGAGTTGGCAATGTATGCGATCGCCGGGTTATCCGGGGGCTCATCAGGAAATGAGGGCCATGTAGTACGGAACGCTGCCCGTAGCCTATAGTATTGGAGGGTCTCCAAGGCGGATCTGGTGTGCCCTTGTTTCCATGTTTGGGGGTCAATGTACTTGCCTTCTGCGTAGAAGTCGGACAGTGCTTGATAACCCAGCGTTCCCCAGTGTTGGGCTAAGGCATTATCGTGTGTTGGTTCCAGGTCAGGCAGGTGCCACACCGGGAGCCTTTTATAGTAAGGGAGGGATTCGGCCGTCGGATACAGCAAGCGTTTCCAAGCATAAATGGTCGCACCGACAGGGTCAATAGGTGAGTCTGGTGTGTAATGACGATGTAGTATAAGGGACATCACGTTGGTGCCGGCGGGGCCGCTAGTCGCTCTAACTTGACATGCGGACGCGTTGGGGAGCCCGGGTACCAGTGAGTGGCATGTTGAGCCTGGGCCGCAGTCCAGTAGAGTAGCAGATCCGGGGCAGTGAGCCCCCCTTGTTTATAAGGGAGCGCCATGTCAGTCCACTTCTTACGCACTGCACCGGAGTGCCATAGGAACTGTGCGCATAGTGTATGCAGTTTAGCGAAGTAACCCTTCCCAGGCCATACGGGAACGTTGCTGAAAGTGTAAAGAAGCTTGGGGAGCAGGATCATTTTAATAAGAGAGAGCCGACCAGCCATGGATAATGGGAGCGAGCGCCATCTTGACATCTTGGCCTCAACCGTTTGTGCCACGGTAGAATAATTGTCGGCTAGCAAAGTGGATTTAATCAAGGATATCTGCACACCCAGGTATCTGACACCGTTCGGGGACCAACGAAGGGGGTACTCAGTGGTGGGTTGTTGGGTAGATTTAGTGAGCGGGAAGATATCTGACTTTGAATAATTGATCGTGAAGCCAGAGTAGGTGCCGATGCGGGTGATGTCCCTCAGTATGGGGTCAATGTGGGTCGTGGGCTCTCTAATGTATAATAGCACATCATCTGCATATAGAGATATGATTTCGGGGTCATCCTTCAACCGTATTCCCTTGCGGGCATGACGAGCACGGACATAGTCCGCCATCGGCTCAATTGCGAGGGCGAAGAAGATCGGGGAGAAGGGGCAGCCCTGCCGGGTACCCCTGAAGAGTGTGAAAGGGTCAGATGTCAATGAAGTAGCCCTGACCCGGGCCACAGGGGAGGCGTATAGTAGTTTAATGAACCCGATCATGTTTGGGCCCACTCCCATCGCCTCTAGCACCAGCCACATGTAGTTCCAAGAGACCATGTCAAAGGCCTTCTGAGCGTCCAGAGTAACCGCCACGGCATGGGCGTCTTGATTTATACTGGACATAACATTGAACAATCTCCTTATATTATGGGAGGTGGACCTGCCGGGGACGAAGCCCGCTTGATCCTCATGGACCAGGTATGGCATAATGGGGAGAAAGCGGTTAGCTATGATCTTAGCAATGATTTTCGTGTCTAGGTTCATGAGGGAAAGGGGCCTGTAGGACCCACACTCGTCGTCTGGCTTGCCAGGTTTGAGCAGTACCGTGATGACAGCTTCACGCATGGACGGGGGGAGGATGGAGATGCGGAGTGCTTTGTCCCAGACCTCGAGTAACTTGGGAGCCAGTATGGCCACGTGTTTTTGATAAAACTCATGCGGAAGGCCATCAGGTCCCGGCGCCTTGCCTTTGGGCAGGTTCGAGATGGCCGTCACTATCTCATCCAGTGTTACCGGGGAGTCCAGCCGGTCGCGGGCAGCAGGGGATATTTCGGTGGTAGGGATCTGAGCAAGCAGCTCGCGCATGTGTCGTTCGGAGTGTTCGGGAGGTTGGGAGTAGAGGGACCTGTAGAACTCAGTAAATACCTCCAAGATCTGTTGGTCAGCCCACTGTACGTTGCCAGATACATCTTTGATGGAGGTGATCTGAGCTCGGCCAAATTCCCCTCTCACCACGCTTGCCAATGTCTTCCCCGGTCTGTCACCCTCGCCATATTTCCTGGCGGCCTGCGGGCGGCTGAAGTACTGGACTTCGTTGGTAGCGAGCGCATTGTACGCCTGCAATTCCTCGCTAATTTTGACAAGTATGGCGGGATCGGCGCCAGTGGAGCATTGCTGCTCCAACTGCTTCAATTTGGCTTCAGAACGACCGAGGCTGGCTCGGATAGCTTTCAGTACCCCAGCCTCCCGTGAGATGGACATCCCCCTGATGTATACCTTAAAGGCCTCCCATCTGACCGCAGCTGATGTGTCTTGGAGAGAGTTGTGGTCAAAGAAGGATACAATGTCTGCAAGGATATCAGCCCTAAAGACAATATCCCTGAGGGCCTCAGATTTGAAACGCCAAGTGCTCAGTGTCGGGGTGGGTATACCCAGCCTCACAGATAGTGTAATTGGAGCGTGGTCAGACAGAGTGCGGGGGAGAATCCAGGACCCCTCCACCCCTCCCATGGTTTCATTTGACACTAAGAACAGGTCTATACGAGACGAGCTGTCGTGCACAGACGAGTAATAAGTATACTCCCGGCACAAGGGGTGTAATGTCCTCCAGACGTCGCAAACATTGAGCGTCTGCATATGGCCACGTAATCTGCGTGCGGCGCTGGTTAGGGCTCGAGAGGACGTGCCGGTCCTGTCCAGGACAGTGTCAAGAATGAGGTTCAGGTCCCCCCCCCATATAATCTGGACTCCTACGTAAACCAACAGTATGGCAATTACCGCATCGAAGAACCCAGGAGAGTCAACGTTGGGGGAGTACGTGTTAACAAGCAGGTATTCTTTATTCACCATCGTGCAGTATAACATAACGACCCTCAGGACATATGTAGCTTTTGTGCAGAATGAATTTGATCGATTTATGGATCATTGTGAGGACTCCCCTGGATTGGGAGGAGTAGGAAGTAAAGAATCTAGTGGGACCCCATGACGGGGCCGTGGTGCCCGGAATGTGGGCATTGGAGTGTGTCTCCTGTAGGAGTAGTACCTTGCAGCCATGCCTATTAGCAAAGGCCATGATCTTGCGGGCCTTAGTGTGATTGCTTAATCCGCAAATGTTCCAGGACATTATGACGGTAGACATGTCAGTGGCAAATACCTAATGAACTTCCCAGATCCAGTAGTAGTGCGCATTACCGGGGTTGAAGTCGGGAGTGCGCTCATGTTTTGCCAATGTGCGTGCCGTGAGCCCTTGCATGCCGTTTTTTCCAAACAGCCCCATTCCACCCGCCACCCTCACCACTGACCCAACCTCAGCAGTGTAAACATCACCCACCCTCAACTGTGCAGAGCGGGGCCGGCCCCAACGTGGCCCAGACTGCCCAAAAGCCCAACAGGGGCTGACCCACAACAAGGGCATATCCAAGAACAGTGCAATCGCAGTGGGGTGCGCCGTTGCCATGCAGGAGCACGCTAGGAACCAGCTGGTTCCGTTACAAAACAAACGTTGTTAGCGGACATATCGTGAATACCCCAGTCCCACCCAATGGGGCGCAGGGAGCAACACTCATACCACAGGGATCCAGCAACCCAACCCAAGCGAAACCATGAGAGAAAACATGTCCCAGTGTTCGTGAATAGGGGGCAATGGTTGCAGCCAGAACAAGGGAGCTTTGCATGTCAGAGAACAACAGAAGTAAGTGTGGGAGAATAAACTGGACGGGATGACAGTTGCTCCCCAGCGAGCGGGTATATAGAGCGGAAATTAAACCTGCGTAGGAAAGCATTGTATACAGGTGAATGCAGAGGTGTGGTCGCTCATGGATGTGAACAAAGAGTGGCAGGACTCGATCTACATATAAGCATAGTATCAAGGCAGCGCAGAGCAAGCATAGAATTCACTCATTATTCATAGTGTCATCAGCAGGAGGGTGGAGAGGAACATGTGCCTCGATGAATTTAACCGCCTCAGACGGCACTGTAAAAAAGTATAGTTTGTTGTTGAACGTGAACTTCAAGCGTGCAGGGAAGAGTATGGCGTAGGGGATGTTCCTTTCCCTAAGGAGTTTCTTCACTCCAAGGAACTGGCGACGTTCCTGCTGAACTCCGGTGGAAAAGTCGGGGAAAATCCTGATCACCTGCGAGTCCATTCGTAACTCGCCTCTTTCCCGTGCGAGGCAGAGAATTTGGTCACGGTCTTTGAAGCTCAGAACCTTGGCAATGATGGGCCTCGGAAAGTCACCAGGTTTAGGCCGCGGTGACAGTGCCCTATGGGCCCTCTCAATGGTGAAGAAGGGAGACATGTCTGGATTACCCAGTAGGTCCTTCAAGAGATCCTCGACCGCCAATTCCAGTCGACCCTTCAGCGCATTTTCAGGGACACCAACGATGCGTATGTTGTTTCTACGCGACCTAGATTCGAGGTCATCGCATTTGGCCTTGACCGCCTTCATATCTGAGACCAGAGTGGACACAGTGCCCTGGAGTGTAGATATATTATCTTCATTGGTTCCAATCCTGTTTTCAGCCTCCATGATTCGACCCCCCTGCTGATCCAGTTTGGCTCTGAGTGATGCTACATTGGCATTAATGTCATCAAGCTTTTTGTGAAAGGCTGCAAAGTTTCTAGCCATGGATTCCATTATCGCTGTGAGGTCAGTGGTAGGTGCCTCAGCGCAAGGCGGGTCTTCAGCTGGATCGCTTGGTGTGTGGGCCGAGTCGGGCCTCGGGGTGGCTTTAGCGAATTTGTCCATGGCCCCGGTTTTATTGTTATTCCTTGATCTGTTAGACATCGTGAATAATGTAGTGGGGGCCCTGAGTGGCCAGAGTGAAGACCTGAGTAAGGGCGTTGAGGCAGGAGGCCACACGGTGTGGAGGTGCAGGAGAGGTTCCAGTCAAAGGTCGGTGGGCCAGCCCGCCGATCCGACCGATTCCTGGCAGAGGCGGCAGGAACTGTAGCGTCAGGGAATTATAGGGTAGCTGCAGGGATAGCGCGACCCAACCGCCCTACAGGATGACGACGGTGTCCAGAACAGACCCCGAGTAAGCACCGCAGGAAGAACGAACAGCAGGAGCATGGGCATTAGTGAAAAGGCGGATATTGCATGGGGCAGTGAAGACGATGACCAGTAAGGAAGAGAAGCTGTGCCATAGTAGTAGGTGTGGGCCACGGCATCAATCCAGGGTCCATTGAGCACGGAGCAAGACGGCAGCGGGCCAATCCGGGTCCACCGGGATGCAGAACAATCACAGCGCCGCAGGGTATGGGCCCAGAGACCAGTCAAAGCGGCGCGGGAGCCACCCGGGGCTGCGCAGCGTGGGGGAGAGGCCCAGGCCGGGGATGGCCTGCAGTGGAAACGGGGACAATGCAGCTCTGGCGCGCGGCAGCCCCAGCAGCCCCTCACCTGATATGCAGCCCACGAGGATCCAGTCAGGGAGTGGGCGCAGCTCCTCCGGTCCTCGGGCGCTGTTAGAGGCAGATCCGGTCTCGGCAGCAGTGCAGGGGTCGAGCCGGAGCGGGAAGATGTAGGCCGCAGCCCAGGCCGCGGATGCCGGGCCAGCGGGGTTCCAGCCGAGCGCGGCAGCCAAGCCAAGCAACAGGCGCAGCTCCTCCAGGAGGGACGCACCGCCCGGGTGCCGAGCGGCGCGGGCGAGGGGCGAACCAGGGGCCTCCCCGATATCGGGCTCCCTGGCCGGCAAGACCGGTCACATCAAGGCCAGAGGGCCCCGGCCTCAGCACGGGGAAACAGTCCAGGTCGGGCCGGTGCAAGGCGCGGCCCAAGCTGCGGATGCCGGTGCGGCGAAGGGTGCGGCCCAGCCCATGGCGCTCCCAGCGCAGACCGCAGAGCACCGCGATACGCGCCTCAGTAGGCAGACCAGTGGAGGGATGCGACAGGGGAGGCCGTAGTGGGGTGGCGCGAGCCGGGAATAAAGTCACGATGGGCCGCCGAGCGCCACGGCAGCCTCGAGGATCCCGCTCACGAAGATCTCCGGCTCCCAAGGTCCGATCCGAGCCAGGATCGCAGCGACACGTAGCCCCAGTTATAGGGAGGACAGGGGATCGATCGGATAGGCGCAGAGATACTTTACCCCACAGATGTCCTCGGATGAAGAGCGGCTGTGCACGGAGCTAAACAGCTAGGCAGCCATCTTGACGGCTGCTCAACATCGCCCCCCCATGCAGTCCTACTTTTTACTCTATACTCTGTGACTTGTACTCCAACTTTCACAATGGTAAAAGTGGAACTACAAGCACCAGAATACAAACAAAACATCTTAGACTACATAAACACCTACAGATTAGAATGCATCCTTTTGGCAAGTAGGCATATACACCTAACATATTAAACTTCCACACACCAACTGCCAACTAAAAGTGTACTACAAATCTTTTCCATCAGCTGTTCTTCTCTTTTACAATATTTTACAGAGCTTCAACAAATGCACATATGCATTTCTTAATTTTTCATGAAAATGCTCCTAAAAGCAAACATTTTAACCGTCCACCAATTTTATGAACTTATTCTGTACCACTCCTTCCAATCTAAATATGACACTTGCTTACTAAAAGTACTTCGCCATTACCACATATCCCCACTAACTTTCCTTTACAATTACAGGAAAGAAGCACATCACTGAAATCAACAGCCTAGTAAAAATGATGTACAAAGACAAACAGACCTACTAACAAACTCAAACCTCTATCTACCAGTGTTAATGTAGTCACGGTAAAGCAATCAAACAAATTATGTTACAAAAAATGTTCTACCGTAGAGTTCTTCCCAATTTTATGAAAACATCTGAAAAGTCACAATCTACCATTAAAAACTACCGCAAGAGACTAATCCTGCAAGCTCACATTGACAGCGCTTTTCTACTGAAGAGAAATTGTTTTTTATTGATTTTAAACAGAATGAAACCACTAACTAAATTAATAAATAAATTACAACAAGTACCTCTTAACATGCGCAGTGTCAATATAGAGACCTTTTAAAACTTGTGTAATGGTGAATTGATACACACAAGCAGCACAGAACCATATTTCAATGAAGAATCTTATAAACAAGAACAACAAAACCAATTTCCATAGACAATAATGGTTGAGGGTATGAAATGGTGGAACAAACCATTATGGCAAAAGAAACCCTTTTAGAAACAATTCCCCAACAAAATGTTAACCAAATGCTCCTCTCACCCAAACAAACTGTCCAGTGTACAAATGAACATGTAGCTCAATGAGTAATGTACACAAACAATCCTTTAAATCTTTATGACAATTCCACAATCACTAAACTAAAGGACGAAAGTAAAATGAAAACTTTACAAACCATATACTCCTGCCGAGTGCACAGCTACATTGGTCTGCGAGGACAATCATTAGCCTGCGTTTTAGGAACTGCTTGCAAAAGCACTTTCTACAACATCAAAATGTTAACAACACACCATTCTACTATACGGAATCTTGTGCATTGACTAAACTATGCAAAATGTCCTGCTCTAGAACTGCAAAATTTAAATAACATCTCCTACAAGGAACAGCCAAAAAACTCCTTCAAGAAATACAGCACATCCAACGTAAATACTTTGGAACTGAAGGTGATTTAGAAAATTCTGTACCTTTAGAAAACATTACCGAAAACCTCATAAACACCAATGTCCTAATAAATACACACAAAAACGAAACAGCTACGTTTCAAAACACATCTGCTGAAATACCAGACCAAATATGTGTCTTTTGCAGCAGAACAAATAAAAACAGCACAGAAATAGAACGTCTAGCCTACAAAATAGAAGACAATGTAGAACCCAATGGTTCAAAGTAGTTTTATATCTAGAAGCTAAATACAATATAACTAACCCCTTAACAGTGTGCACGTACTGCAATACAAAGCTTGACAATAAAAAATACCATCACATGCTATCACTAAATACTCCCACTTCCAAAAAATCCCCAACAGCTTAACTTGTACGAAAGCATTATAATACAAACATTGCACCCATTTCAAGCTATAATATGCCTTCAACCAAAATCAGCCAAATTAACTCCATCCAAGATACTAAAGGTCATCCATGGGAAAGTAATATATTTACCATTGGATCTAAAAGAAAATGTACAAATTCTAGAAGTACAACAGCCAATAGCTCTATCTTTGATTGTAATAATTAATGGTGTGCCAACAAAAGAAAACATTTGGCAACAAGTATTCAACGTAAGCAAAGTCTTATAATACCTATAAAAAATAATGAATACAACAAAGATATAAACATAGAGGAATACTTAAAGTAAACCACACCAATTATTCAAGAGTCACCAGAAACTGGACAATTTGAACATGTATATCCTGTTACTACAGCCAACATTTTAGACCAGTATATAATTCACTCAATACACTCCAAAGACACAATTGCCAATGCATTAGAAACATATCAAATGCATCAAACCAAAGGATCCTCAATGAGGATATGGGAAAAAAGTGTAGAAGCATGTTCTTTTTCTCTACTCTTTACTACAGGATAAGGAGGAAGATATGATGAAAGGTCCACACAAATTACTGCATCAGAATATCACTCTTTACAAATATATTCTGAACTCCCCAGATTCAGACAAAATGTCGAATATATGTTCACCTCCTCTCCGAATGTGAACTAGAAACTCTATGTTATGGAGTCTCAGACACCCTGAAAACAGGCTCTAACTTTGTAAATATATCCACTACCCAACAGTTTCAAAAAATAAATAAGAGACAAAGATGACATTTTGCAGTCAAGTATCACAAATCTCTTGGCAAACATGCATGGTACAAAAGAGTACAGATTTTAATGTCACACTGTTTTACGTTGTATGCTAAGGAACCTAGGCCCACCCACGTTGTTTCTTACTTTAAGTTGAGCAGAGTATGCATGGGACGACTTGCACAACTTTGTACGAAATGCAAACCAAAATAAAGATGAAATAGATATAGAAACACCAGGAAAACTCAGTTCTCTTCACCCTTTATATGTATCAAGGTGCTTTCACCATCGCTTCATTGCCATGCTGCATTTTATCTGAAATAAAACTACCCCTCTGCTCGGAGAAGTGCAACACTTCTTTTGGAGAAAAGAATAACAATCCAGAGGAGCATGATGCATCCACATGCTTTTGTGGATAAAAGATGCTCCAAAATCTAGCCATGATAGTGACGCCACTGTTTTACAGATTATTGAAAAGTACATTACCTGCAACAGCCCTTCAGAAACCACAGATAGTGACCTACATACGCAAGTGTTATGCTTCCAAAAACATAAATGTGGCAAATACGACCAATGTAGATATAAAACCAGAGGGAAATACTATACCAAATGTCTCTTTGGCTCCCCTAGACCAGTTTGGAAAAAAGTACACATAAATATCTTGATATCTTCGGTTAGACAGAGTGTAAAAGGGGAATCCCCTAAAAATACATACAACATTAAAAGTGACGAAGCATCCAAGTACATCAATGATCACAATCCTGTCGTTGCCCTCTTGTGGAATGCAAACATAGACATACAATACATTGCAGACAATTCCACTGCAGTTGCAAGATATGTCACAGCCTATCGCACCAATGCTGAGAAAACAGAGCTAAAGGACCTCTGTGATGTCATTTCATCTGACAAAACACTATCACAGAACTTGTACACCTTCAGTATAAAAATGCTCTCCCATAGAGAATGCGGGTGCTACAAAGCTGCAGACCATTTAACAGGTATAGCCTTATATGGCAAACCTGAGCACACTGCCTGGCTGAACCTTGGACCAGCTTCATCCCAAAAAAGAGTACTAAAATCCTATTAAGATATAGAAAACATAGCCACAAATATTCCCAACAGCCAAGACATTTTAAAAGACAAATAAATTGACACATACTCCTCAAACAGAAGCACTGCTTTGGAGAACTTTTCTCAGTAGGACATTGCCCAAAACTACACCTACAAAAACAATGCAACACTAAATGAGACAACTGGCAAATATTCAGTTTAACTTGTGAAGAAAGCCTAGTGAAACTCATCCAACCCAGTATAATTAATCATATAAAGTTATTTAAATCTCCACAGCATAAAGCATTGTATTACATGGCCCTACTCCAACTTTTTAAACCTTGGGGAAAAGAATACAAATTATTAGGTGACTGTGATGCATTTAAAGTTACATTCAAAGCAAATGAAAGCAGTATAACAAATGACAATTTCAAACAATACAAACAAATGTTGGACAATGAATGCCAACAAGAGGAAGCAATTGAAGCTCAACTAGACAAAGACACTCCTGAGGGCAGTCAACCCTCCCTTACAGGAAGCCAAGGCCCACTTGCCGAACCACTCATTCTAAATGAAGCAGAAATAGTCATGACTGAGGTAAAACATACCATGTATCAATGCAAACAATCTGAGGAAGAATTGTCAGTTCTGGAATCACAGCTAAATGATGAACAACTCACCACTTAACTAGAGCTCACTCAAGAAATTGAACATGGTTTTAAACATGAAACTAAAACCTGAAGCTGTAAAAATTGTAAACCTCTGCTCCGGTATGTAAGAGGTGAAGCTGGTTCTGGTAAAACATTCTTAATTAAAATAATCAGCACATTTTGACAAAACTTAACAAACAACAACCTTTCAGAAAAAGTAACAGCCCCCACAGGTTTAGCTGCCTACAACATAGGAGGTGTAACTTTACACTGACTACTGCTCCTACCTGTAGAATACCAAAACAAATTAGAATATTACAAATTATCAGCAGAAGCTGCTACTGAACTATGCATAATTCTGAAACAAATGAAAGTGTTCTTGATAGCTGAAGTAAGCATGGTTTCCAACCTTGTGTTGGCTTTAATTCATCTCAGAATGCAAGAAGTCCTAAAAACCAACTACGAAGAACTGTTTGGAGGAAAATATGTTATTGTTTTTGGAGACCTCATACAGTTAAAACCAATAAAAGGGCAACCTATGTCCAGAACATTAGGACACGGACAATGCTTCCATTCCCTTGGCAGCATTGGAAATGTAAATCTCTGGCAAGAGAGAACTAACTCAAAACATGTGCCAGTCTGCAGACCTCACATATGCTAAGATTTTAAAAAGCTTTAATACTTGGCTGCTTACTAAAGATGCAAAATCCATCTTAAATAGTAGACTAATCCATGAGCTATATGGACGAAACGCATCTGCTCCTGATGGCATAGAACAATTAATGAACTCAACAAAATCTAAACTGTATTTCCTTAATTCCAACCGTTGCAAGCTGTAGTCAATTAAATGAGGCAATGCTGAAAAATGAAATGCAACCCATACTACATATCAGCACCACAGACAAACTAGAAGTGCACGGCATGACAGTCCCTATGTGTCAACAAGCAACAGCATGACTAAATAGTTTAGAAAAATGTATCTCCAACACAGATGAATTGGAGAAAATATTGACTTTGTGTCTACACTGCAGAGTAATTCTAAAACGTTACCTTGACGGAGAACAAGGTTTAGTCAATTGAGCAATTAGTACAGTTGTTGGCTTCCAAACATATCCATATGATAACAACATTACATACAGTTTGTCAACATCCACTTTGACAAACTTCCAGAAGTTAAAAAAAATTGGCTGGACAATAAGACGTTTGCTTCTTTTCAAAGACATGCACGTACACAGAGAGCAGTTTTCTCTATCTCTTCCATATGCTGTCACAATTCACAAATCACACATTTTAACCCTAGATCAAGCATTGATTGACATTGGCAGCACAGTCTTAAAAGAAGGTATGAGTTATATAGCACTTTCATGTCTGAGTACACTCAATGGTCTATTCCTAGTTAACTTTGATGTAAGCACAGTCAATGCTGACATTCTTTGTATACTGGAATACTACAGTCTATGGGTACTATACACCCCCCATCTAGATATGTTCCCTGTACCTCAAAAAATAAACCTTTTAAACGCCAAATAATAGAAACAGAAGTTATAGCAGATTTCCAGACAATACCACTAAAAAATCAACAACTAACTCCTGCATCAAACAATACAACCACAAAACTGTCTAGTACAAAATCAACTGCACATCCATCACAAGAGAAACACGCTCACATCTCTCTTCTCCAGAAACATCTGCAGGCCCATTAAATAATCCCCACACAGACCTCTCTGGTCCATTTAAATTCAGAATCACAACTGGAGTAAATTGTTATGCTAATCTGACAATGAATCTTCTCTTTCAATTGCCATAAATTGTTCACAGCATTTACTTAAATGGCTTGGACCACTTGTGTTTGAAAATGCTCGTCCTTCACAGAAATGGAACAAATAATCCTGACAACACTTACAGTGTCTCAGGTATAAGACAAGAATTGGACTACTGTGCTGGAATGGTAAAATATACCATACACTCACAGGAAGATCCACAAGAATTTCTGATGTAATTACTGCAAGTACTAGAAGCGAAAAACATCCCTATAAATGGATTCTTCTAGATTTCATACACATGGAAACATACATGCACTCTCTGCAATCATGTTTCACAAGAGCACATCCTTAATGAACGAATTCTATATGTGTCCATACTAAATTCGGAATCCATTCCATTTCACCAGCTTATACAGAATGCAAATCAGACAATCGTTCAACCATACCAACAAAATCATGAATCCAATGTCATACTAATGCTTCAAAGGTACAATTCAGATGGTGCCAAAAATAACTTTAAGCTTACAGGCTTTACACATGGGCAAGTATCTCTTGGAAAGAAAACCTTCACAACAGTAGGTATAGAATACCACACTGGGGCCACAAACCACTTCAGGGCACTACACTGCATATGTCAAAAAAGAAGTGTTTAGTTTGAATGCAACAACGCCTCTGTTACTCCAAAACATAGGTTACCAGCAAATTTAACATATGCCAACTTAATATTCCTGCAACCCAAATTGTGTCACTAAACTGTAGCACAATTAATAGTTAGAATATGCCAGCAGGTATCTGACAACATCCATAATACTACAATATCACTTTTGAAAGACAATCTAGTTAGAATATGCCAAAACTTATCATACAACTTGAAAAATACAATTCATTGCAAAGCACCTCAAATACGGCATCTCAATTCTTATACAACATAACATCTTGTAACCTCGAATGTATTTAGAATACGCCAACAGGTATCTAACTACTTCAAGCATTCCGTTAAGCACAACATACTTCAAACAAACATATTATCACCCTTACACTCACGTAACTGTAATTTGTTTTTTTTTTATTCAGTATGGATTATTTTTCCCAATGACCCAATGATCATTTAATGTCAATACAACAGCAGTGTGTCATACACTAATGTTGTACCAAACATAGTCCTTAGAATGTACTGTTTATGAGGGTCTGAAAAAAGAAAATGTATATTTAAATGTCTATGCAACTACAGCTTTTGAACTATACTGCTTAAACAATTGTACTGTTTTCCACAGAAAATAAACCTGAGACTGCAGCTTCATAACGCTACACCACTAAGTAACCACAGCAATTATCCTCAATTGCACTAACATCATAAGTACCATATACCGTTCAATTACATCATTCCTCCATATTGCAAACACTTTGTACTCCCACTACATTACCTGCAATTACTATACACATATTGCTACTAATGTAATTCTGGCTATATTCCTACTACATTACCTATAATTACTATACACCTAGTACTGCTGTGGTCGTGCCCATTGCACATATTCTTGGAGCATGGCCTGTAGCGATGCCCCCCAGAATCCTGCCACTGGCCTCAACCACCACAATACAATTAACTATATAAGAAGTACGTACCGTACACCATCAAGTAATACAACTCATCCTGCCCCTGCTGCAATTGAAATGATGTCTTCGGACACAGAAATTGACAGTGGACTCGGCAGCATTTCCAAACCATTTTATCACCTATAGAAACAGCTCCACATTACCTTCATTCCACTTCGCTACTATGTCTACGCTCTCTTCCAGCCATCAAATAACCCCAACTGTCTTTTCCAAGCCATCTGTTCACGGTGCTGTCGGTGAACTACTGTGGTGTCCGTGGACAGCTACGACACCTGCCAGGCCTTTTTCAATCTACAAATACAACCCCATATCATATTTTTTCCACTCCCTCCACCCTTCCACCACCAAATGACCCAAAATATGTTTCCGCTCTTTTTCCCCCACCATGCAGTCCACGGTCAGCTGCAGCTGTCCGTGAATCCAACATGGCGGGTTTTTCCAGAAGAAAAAAAATGTACCTTGCACTCTTCACCATCCAATCAGCAGGCGCATCCGTTGTCCGCAGACCTCAAGTAGGCCCCTGGACCGATCGTAGGCCCGTCCGTGGAGCAAACAGGGAAGTGAGTGTGTGGACCGAACACAGATATCACAATATTTGTATCTAATTTTTGGTTGTTTAAACATTTTTTACAAAAGCACGCTTTTGGGACCAAGCCGTCACTCCCGCCACAAATTTAGTGAACATTTGTCCAGCGGTTTGGGCTGTAGGCGTGAGCAAAAACATTTTTCCATTGCATCTATGGGAAAAACCACACATTTTGGGACCCCCCTATAATTTTTCCCCCCTTCACAAAACCTCAACAAACTTTGAAGAATCAATCTGACAGGGCCATATACCTTTTTTGCAAGGTTTTGTGAGGATTCGTTCAGGTGGACGAAGTTATAAGCCGCCCAAAAAGTTCTCTTTCCCTGGGTTGAGCAACTTAACCATAACTACAGGCCTTGTAAAAAAACCTATATATATATATATATATATATATATATATATATATATATATATATATATATATATATATATATATATATAATATATATATATATATATATATTACATGGCCTCCAGTAGCGGCCATGTAGTTATGGTTAAGTTGCTAAACCCATAGGAAGAACACTTTTTGGGTGGCTTATAACTTCACTCCCCTGGATGAATCCTCACCAAACTTTGCAGAAAAGGTATATGGTCCACTCCGAATGCTTTTGCAAAGTTGGTGAGGTTTGGTCAAGGGGGGCAAAGTTATAGGGGGTCCCAAAATGTCTTTTTTTCCCATAGACATAATGGGAAAACACTTTGCTCATGCCTACAGCCCAAACCACTCAACGGATTTCCACTAAATTTGTGGCAGGAGAAGCGACTTGGTCCCGAAAGTGTGCTTTTGTTAATTTGGTGTAAATCCATCCAGTAGTTTTTTTTTAAACAACCAAAGGTAAGGCAAAAAAATGTGTGATATCTGTGTGTGCTCTGCGGACTCACTTCCCTGTTCGGTCAGCGGACTGGCCTCTGATTGGCTGTCTGTCCGCGAACAGAAAATCTACAGACTTTTGCGCGGTCGGCGGACATCGGTACGGGCTCGCTGATTGGCTGGTGGAAAAACATGAAATGCGTCGGTTTTCCTGAAACGCCCACCATCTTGGATTTGTGGACTTTTTTGGGGTCCGCATACAGCACAGTGAAAACATTTTAAAAAAAGCTGCATTTCACTTGTATCTCTGGAGATGTGGGGGTGAGGAGGATTGGATTGGAAATGGCCATAAGAAGCCAAAAAATGGGTTGTTTCACCCCCCGACAGTCCTGTGGTGTTTGCGGATACTTCAGATGTCCTAGGACATCTGTAAATAAAAGCAGTTTTTGGATGGCTTATAAATTTTGCGCCACTTAGTGAAACTGCATATAATTTTGCAATTTTATTCTAGGACTAATCCTGAATGGTTTTGCCAAGTTTTGTGGGATTCTGTCAAGAGGGGGCAAAATTAGAGAGGGGGTCCCAAAATATTGTAAAGGCATATGAATGCGGTGTCATTTGACGAATCAGCACAACATTTGGCAAAACGATTTTGGATCTATATATACATGGTTTTCTAAAGTTTGGTGGGATTTTCTCAAGAGGGGTGAAATTAGAGGGGGGTCTAACATTTTAGATGGCTTATAACTTATAAAAACTTATAAAGACTGAATGGATTTTGTTAAGTTGGGACTAAGTTATATGACTATTGTACGTACATACATTTTGACAATTTTTAAAAAATAAAACATGGGCGGATTTCGAGCAAACTCGTGAGGAGCATTGGCAAGGACATTAAAGCATGGTTTTGCAAATGTGCACGCGTTTTATATTTTGCAAGTGTAATAATGTAGGTACAAAAAATAGTCATATACCTTTGGTGACTGAGGTATAGCCTGTGTCCGTGGGCAGTAGCCAGATTGTTTGGGTCATGGCATAAGGTCATGATGCAGACAATATGGCTACTGGCCATGACCGCTACGGACGAAATTGGTGTTAAAGTGGCTATGTCTACCTGGGACCGGCTATGTGGTAAAGTTATTCGACGGTAGGATTGGTTTGAAAGGGAAAAAAAGTGCTTGTGGTAATATGTTCATAGGGTTTTGCAGGCTGCCATGGCAAAGGAAGAGGGGCTGTGTACGGAACCCTGCCTTCTCTTTCCATGTTGGCTATCTTGGACAAGGATTTCCCTTCCTAAAGCGGGACGCTATAGGATGAAAAATATGTTTTAGCAGCCTGGGTTCCCGCTTTGGGAACCATGGGTGCTAATGGCCATTATACCCCATTTCATGGGCTGCAATGGACAATAATCGTCCGTAGCCTTCCTTATTTATTTATTTATTTATTTATTTATTTATGTATTTAATTATTTATTTATAATGCACTAATGACTGCAGACATCAGGCTGTGTGGTTACAGTATTTGTTAAAGAAGATGAGGCGGAGGAAGACAGCGTACTACTTGCTGAGAAAGGAACTGTTACAGCTGTCCACTTGGACACCGCTGCTCCTCTTCGCCGGGTTGCACTTCCCGAGTTCCGACTCAGGATCGGGACTTCCAACATGGAGGTACCCGAGACTGCGAGCAACGCACCAGTTGTTCGCGTTCACCGGACCGCGCGGGTAGCCCCGACCCCGACTTCCGGGATGGAATATCCGGCAGCTGGAGCTTCAGTCCTACGCGTTGCTTCTCTCCTTAGAGTCGCGCTGCGCATCGTGAGTTCGCTCTCTTCTACCTTCTAATTCAGCTATCAATGTTAGCCTGACTACTATTCCACCTTTCACTTACTTATTCTTTGTTCTGGCTCCTAGAAATCTCCGTTGCTATCCTCATCCTGTAGACGATACCTTCCTGTTGTCACAGCCACGTCCACCGGTAGTTTTTCGCCATCTTCTAGCCTTGAGCCCGGTATTCTCGCAGAGGTCTCTCTCTCTTCTAATCTTGTTCTTTGTATTTACGCCCATTAGGACGCAACCTCAGACCTTCCATTCTGCCTCCGGTTTCTACTTGTCATAGCCTCTTATTCAGTGTTCACCCATATCTCCCTGGGGCTAATTCCTGTGGGTAAGATTCTTTCCCTTTCTTACGATTTCTTTTCTGAGCTGAATCTTAAACGTTCCCTAATCTGTTATATTTGACTATAGGCTCCAGGTCTGCATTTTCCCTTCAGAGTTTAATACCGAAGTCTAAATGAGATTAGGTCTGTCAGGGTAAGCCTTCTTCTCTTACTCCTCTCTTTCGATATTGGATCTCTGGAACCATACTTACCTTACCTCTACTCTTTTCACCCAGAATTCTACCTGACAAGACTAAAGACTACTTTCCGACAGGCGTGAACCTTCAACAGCCGTTGCAGGAATCCTCGCTCCCCAGCAGCTCATCGCAGGGTTTTTTCCCTTCGGGGTTTCCCCTGGGGACTCCACTTCAGCCTAGCCTCTTGGCTGGGTTTGAGAGGGGTTTCCAGGTAATTCCCTCTGGCTTCTATCCCGAGAGGGCTGACTGAAGAGAAGGTAGGTGTCATTCACAATTGCCAAAGGATAATCTGCTTTCTAGAGCATTCATTTTATAAAGTTATTACAGGAACAACCTTTCTGAGAGCATTGCGGTCATTGGATTTGTTGTGGTGGTGCATGGAGGTGGTCCCGTAGGAGTACTGTCCAGGTAGTCTGCGACTGAGTACAAAATTGCACTCAGTGCATTTCACTTTGGTAGCTTTAGCCTTTGGTACACTCCCAACACTAGTAAAGAACTGGTACACCCATGATTCGATCTTGGTGCTAGAAGCAGGCACTTCCTCTACCTCATCTCCTTGGTCCTCGTCATTGTCTTTGAAAGTACTGCGCTTTTTTTGTTGTGAAGGTCTTCCAGCTGGTGGTGGTGGTGGCTCTTGGGGAGGAGGGATGGCAATAACTGATGCCCTTTTGAAGATAAATAGCAGTTTTGATAAAATTCTTCCAAGTATGTACTGTGTACTAGATTGGTAATGGATAATGAGTACGAAAAGGTGTAGGAGGTGTGCAAGGGAAATTTTGAAGTTGAAAGTGCTTAGATCTGTAGAAAATGTAGTTCTGAACTGTCCACGAAGGATGGATTTTATTGTGAAGTGCGGACGGGTTCTCAGAAACGTCATCATGCCGCGCGCCATTGTATGGTCATGTGGCACTGTCCGGAAGATCTGCAATGAAGCCAGATGTTTGTAGACGTCTACGGATGCAAAACTGATTGAAATAGTTGCAAAAAGTGTATAGAAGTGTTAAAAATGATTCTAGAAGTTGGGAAATGGCAGAGTTTTAAGGTAACACTTAGTAAATTGGACACAAATATTGTTATATTTGATAAGTATGATATTAGTAAGTTGTAGGAAAATAGCATGCACTGTAAAAACCCATGAAATTCACTGAAAAAACATTGTTAATGGGACGTTATGGTTAAGTTGCACTAATAGAAACCTATGAAATTCAATGAAAAATCTTTGTTAAGGGAACGTTATGGTTAAGTTGCACTAATAAAAACCTATGAAATTCACGAAAAAATGTTGTTAAAGGGACGTTATGGTTAAGTTGGACTAATAAAAACCTCTGAAATTCAGTAAAAACAATGTTGTTAAAAGGACGTTATGGTTACAAGTAAAATCGAAAAACCCTGAAATTTGCCAGTTATGGTAAGATAAGCAACCATAACTCGCTCCACCATCGTGCACTGCTAAGACTACCACCCAGGACATCAAAGATGACATCACAAATATCATTGATGACATCACTGATGATTGATCAGCAGACAGAATATATATATATATTATATATATATATATATCTATATATATATATATATATATTATATATATATATATATATATATATATATATTATATTACATGGCCACGGTAGTGGCCATGTAGTTATGGTTAAGTTGGTGTTTCCATAGGAAGAACACTTTTTGGGTGGCTTATAACTTCGCTCTCCTGACGAATCCTCACCAAACTTTGCATAAAAAGTATTTGGGTCA
>PGSH02008018.1:0-47959 GCA_002915635.3 Ambystoma mexicanum
TGCATTCCTCGTGGCGCGGGGCGCCTGGGCCCTTCCTGCGCCTGGCTCCTCTTGCCTGCCTGGGTGCCCTGGGCTGCGCCTAGTAGCATAGCGGCTTGAGCCACCTGTGCTAGTGCCTGCGAAACTCCCGCCCCGGCGTCGGAGCCACCGGAGCCACGTCCTCCGCACTTGGGCGAGCGCGGCTGTTCATCCTAGGCTTGGCTGGCTTGCCTCTCACCCGGAGTATTACCTGACTGCTGGGCGGGGGAGGTCTGGACCAGCGGGACCCTCTGCTGCCGGAGTGGCCCCCACCCTGTATGATCGGCGCGGGTGTTCTCCACTGCGGCTGTGTGGGAGAAGTCGCGGGCTGCGGCTGGCGCACCCTGCGGCCCCCGGCTGAGGAGCCGGCTCGTCTGCGCATCGGTTCCGGCGACCCCGGCATCCTGCGCTGCGGCTGGGTCTCCCCCCATCCTTTTAGACGCGGGTGCCCGCGACGGGCCCGCGCTCATTGAGGACTCTCCTGCTGGGGATACGGACCAGAGCTATGCATATTTTCGGCCTGTGAGGGCTGCGCTGCGGCGCCTCCCTTTCATCAGGCCCCTCTCATCTGGACATACCCGCCAAAACGGGGACACGGGGGCGCAGACCGCCCTCTCCTATTGAACTGCGCTTTGTCACCCAGCGCACCTTAACAATATTCACGGATGGAGTGGGTGGGGGTGTGGTCCCCATCTTTTATTGCTGCACCGCTTGGTCTTTGGATTGGATTCCCCCCCATATTGCAGTCTGCTGGACATCCGGGGGCCTAGCGCTGAATCACCCTCTCCATTATCCAACTGGTCGTGTGCGGCTGCAACAACTATCACTGCGGATATATTTTGTTAGCGTCTCTCCTGGGGCCCTTGGGGGGAGACCCCTGAAGGCTGGGGAGCACTTCATCTAATAAGGCACCCCTCCTGGCCTGCTCTTCGACTGGCCCATGTCACTTCCACAAGATATCTGGCAATACAATCCATTCTGAGCAGCACATCAGGTACTTGGAAACAGGGCAGACCTGAAGGCTATTTGCTGCTGACCCCTTCCGTGCTCGATTTGTCACTCGTGTTTCCTCCTCAACGGCTTGGACATAGGCGTTGTTAAAGGACTTGGGGTCTTCTGACCATACGCCTCGCCGACCTTGATCCTGATCTCCTCCATTGGATTTTGGCAATATGCCAAGCAAGTCCCGTGGTGCTAACAAAATGGGAACAATGGATAGGTACGCCAAGTCGGTCCCCAGGCAGGAGCAGTGCGAGTCTGCTTCGAACCACGACAACGCTAGTCCGCCCTCTGACCCCCAGCAGCCCGATTTGGCAACGCTAATGGAGACCATGGCTAAGAACTTTGCTTCACTGCATGAGAAGTTAGACGACATTAACGCGAGCGTGGCCTCCATGAGGGCCAAACTAGACCAACATGGGACTAGACTAACTGAAGCAGAGACTAGAATTGGAGCTAACGAAGATGAGGTCCACTCTCTCCAGAACACCGTCTCTGATCTGGTGCGGGATATAAAGCAGGTCAAGGCGAAATGCGACGACTTGGAGTCTAGATCCCGAAGAAATAATATCCGCATTGTGGGGGTCCCGGAGTCGGCCCTTAAAGGGAAGATGGAGCAGGCTGTTGAAAATCTTCTCAGAGACCTCCTGGATAACCCCCAACTTTCACCGGTCTTCGCGATTGAGCGTGCTCACCGTGCACTTGCCCCTCGCCCTAAACCGGGTGACTTCCCTAGACCTATCATTGCGAGGGACCTCAGCTATAAGGACAGGGACCACATACTTCGCCTGGCTCGCGAGAAAGGTGAACTGAAACTGGAGTCGCAGATTATCCGAATTTTCCCAGATTTTTCGGTCAACGTGCAGGTGGAGTGTAGGCAGTTTAATGGCGTGAAGAAGATGCTTAGGGAAAGGAAAATTGAATACGCCATGCTCTTCCCGGCACGTTTAAAATTCACCCATCGTAACAAACTATACTTTTTCACGGTCCCTGATGAAGCAGTGAAATTTATTGAATCACATGTCCCACTCCCTGATCCTTTGGACGAACCAGGTGATAACAACTGATGTGGCGGGTGCTGGTTGCTGTGGGTAGACCCCCTGGATGCCACCACACACTTGTACTAGTCTTCCCTCCTGTGTGGGGGCTACTGGTGGCGCGGGGGGGGCGCGCGCAGTGGAGATACAGTTTATCAGTTTTCTTGCTCCTAATTTAGCCCTCGCATAACTCATGGTTTTGTGTATCCTGCTTTCTTTTGCCAGTTACAATTCAACACAATGGTCTCTTTGCAATTGAAATGTTATTTACCGCTGTATGATCTACGGTGCAATTGCACCATATTACTAGCTCAGTTGGGTAGACGGCAGTGGTGACCCCCGCTGCAACTGCAATGCCAAGGTTGGCAAGTTGTTTTCACTGGTTGTGCCCCTGTTGGGCATACAGGCTGGCGTTGCTCTGTCTGGTCTGGCACGCCTGCGCCTGTTTCTTGGGTGAGTACTATTGCCCTGCTGGGTTGGGGTGGGCAGTGAGGGTGGGGGGTGAAGGGGAGGGATGTTTTGCAAAAAATGGCAAGGAAACTGTGGCTGATGAAGCAGGGGGACGCATCATAGCATTGGCAGCTCCCACATGGTTAAAGAATGATGCTGTGCGTTACTGGGATGCCCTTAAAATTGCAGTATGGCTGTCAAGTTAATGACGTGGAATGTATGGGGGCTGAGTAACTTCACCAAGGCCCGTAGGATAGCTGCGTATGCCCAAAGACATGGGATCAAAATACTTCTCCTGCAAGAAACTCACACTCTTGGCCACCTCTCATCCTCTCTGGCACCGTCATGGGGCGCTAACAAATTTTATACTACCTATTCCTCTCAGTCCAGAGGGGTCCTAACCTTGATCCACAAATCAGTGGAATTCTCCTTGCGCACAAGCCACATAGACCCCGGGGGTAGATATGTGATTCTTCATTGCCTCCTAGCTAACACTGAGTGTTTATTAGTGAAGGGAGTAGTTTCTTACCTGTAACTCCATTTCTCCAGCATTGGTATCTTTCATGGATTCACATGCTTAGAATATTCCCCGTCGTCAGACTGGGAACCCTCGGTACACATATATATAGTTCATTTCCAATAGAAAAACTTCTGCCCCTATCCCCGTCTGCGTCCTCTACGGGGGCCCCCACGTACGCCCCCGTTGGACAGATGATAATATACCCACCCCCGCGGGTCCCTTCAGAATCGACCCCTCCAAGATAACGGGGGAAAACTTGCTTGCATACCAATCTTCCACATTGCAGTCCGGGGGAGCCCGGAGGGCGCATGTGAATCCATGAAAGATACCCAATGCTGGGAGAAATGGAGTTTACAGGCTAAGAAACTACTCCCTTCTCCAGCATTGGATCTTTTCATGGATTCCACATGCTTTAGAATAGATTGTAAAGCAAGTAACATTCAAAGAAGGAGGTGAGAGTGCAATGTAACTTACAGTCGTAGAGACACCCCCAAACACTTACCGTTTACAACCATGTATGTAAGCAGCAACAACTTATTATACTGATACGAAAAGGATTTCGCCATACAAATGCTAATGTACATATGACTCAGTATGCACCCCTGCGCACATATCTACCCAAACCACTTATGTTTAGGTCAATAACTATTGCACCTCCATGTATACACTCAGAAAAAACCAGCTGAGGCCAAATAATAATAATAGGCAGCATTTTACTTGAAACTTTGGCTTACCTCATTGAAAAAGGTGGCAAAGCACTGCCCTTCCCATTTGTACCTCATCCGCGTGCTGCTTTTCCAGGCAGTAGTGGCGCGTAAACGTGTGCGGAACAGACCATGCCGCCGCCTGGCAGATGTCCGTCAGCGGAATTCCTGCCCATAGAGCCACGGAGGAAGATGTCGATCTCGTGAAATGGCTCTGGGACGATGTAGTAGAGGTCTCCCCCTGGAATGAACAGGGTAATCGCCGAGAGACCAGCGAACCAGACTTGTTTGGAGATACGTACCCCTAGCCGAGGGCCGTGCAACGAATAGCGTCTGTGTTCTGAAGATCTGCGTTTTTGTAGGTAAAATTTTATGCTTTTGACGTCCAGATGTGAAGAGCCTTCTCCCCGTCGACGAAGGAGGGCAAAAGTGGGAATACCAGGGTCAGTGCTTATGATAGCCGACGGAACTTTTGGGTGAATAAGGGTTAGTTGATAAATACTTTGTCCTTAAAGAACCCCAGATATGGAGGTCTAATGACCAGGCTGTGTTCGACATTCTCTACCGAAGTATGGCACTAGGAACGAGTTTCCAGATAGAAATCCTAGATGAAGAGACATTGCTCAAAGGGAGGCTTCATTAAGGCAGCTAGAACCGTTTCAGAACTCCACGACGGTGGGAACGTTTTTCCGGAGGGAAGGTAAACAGAACCTCATGAATGCTCATCTACTGTCACGATAGTGGAGGGACTCGTCTTCTTCTGGAAATCTTGAAACAGCCGCCAGTGTATTGATTGACGATATACCAGTCGCTTTCCCGCAAGATGAAGAAATACGGAGGATGTGCTCCGGAGTACTTCAAAAGTTGTATATTTTGTGGTTTGACACCATATACAAAACCTTTTCCATTTGCATTGCATATGATTTGTGGACGGGCTCTGGCCGCCTGCAGAACCTTCGGCAATCAGTCGAGACTGTTTAGGTTCCCGACTCCCGAGAAGTCAGGAGGACATGCAGTTAAGTTCAGCTGTCCGATTGTGGTGCCACACGTCCCCTCTCCCTGGACAGGAAGGTCGGTACTTTTCCTGAATGGTAACCGGCTGATCCAGCGACAGATGAGGAGGTTGAGAACATGGTGCCCGCGCCAAGCGCGGCCACTAGATGACCCGGCAATTGTAACCTGTGATCCCTGATCGTCCCCGTAAGGGAAATGGAGGAAGGCGTAGGGAACATGCCTGTCCACGAAACGAGAACGCTTCCCCCAGGAGTCTGTTTGGGGCCATCTCTCGCAACTGAGCACATTTTCGGTTGTTTCCGTGGCGAAAGAGATCGATCGACGGGTCCCCATCTTTCGAAGATTTCCCCGAGTTGAGTGGAGTCAAGCTCCACTCGTGTATTTGTGACACGTCCTGCTCAGGGAATCCGCCTGTAAAATCTCGCCCCGGTAGGGGTATCTACAGGGAGAGTGGTGTTTTAAAGCCCAATGCCAGATCTTTGAGCTTCCTCGGAGCGTCTGGATCTGTCCACCCTGTTTCAGTAAGAAATAGCTGTGTATTGTCCGTGAGCAACTCTACTTTGACCCTTGATTGTGGAGGAAAGATTTCAGGGCCCATCTCACCGCGCTAGCTCCAGACTTGATATGTAGGCGAGATACGGTGACGACCACACTCCTTGGTTTTGTGACGTGACATGTGGCTCCCGCCCGACAGAGAGGCATCTGAATGATAGTTCTGAATCCCGCTCCTGCAAAGGGACCCTCTGTCCAGGTGCGCGCGCCACATTTCCACCATCGATGCCTTGATACTCGTTCGTCCGTCGACTATAATTGTCCGACCAGCGGCCTGTGCTGCCTCCATCTGTCTGATAGGAACTCTGTAGAGGTTCATGAACAAACGCAGTTCGCGATGGTGAATCACAGGCCATGGAGCCGAGGAAGCCGCATATTTCTTGCTGACAACCTTCTCTGTAACGAAGTTGGCTTGTCAGGTGTTTGATTTCAACAACCATTCCCAGGGATGGTTCACTATCCCGGTGGGTGTCGAATTGACACCTAGGATTAAAGCTTTCGAAGGCTTTGTGAAACTTTCGTAGTTCACTGGCAATCCCAGACGCTGTAGCAGTCGCAGGTGTCAATAGCTGTCGTTGTAAGAACGCTGGGAGGACCCCTCACGAGCCAGTCGTCGAGGTAACGGGTAAACGTATGTCCTTCCTTCCGCAGCAGCTGCTACGGGTGCTAGCACTTGCAAAAGGTTCTTGGAGGACTTCAGGCCGAAAGGAGCCAGTAAAATTGTAGTGTGTTTGGCGACTAGGAACCTCAGAACCTCCTGTGTGAGTGCGCACACGGAATGTGAAAATACGCATCTGGAGGTCCAGAGACGCTAGAAATCGTTCTTTTGGACCGATCTATTACCTCCTTAGAGTAACATCTGAACTTTTGACTCAGCAGGGTTTTGTTGAGGCGCCGAGTCGGAGGGGCGCCACTTACCGTTTGGTTCCTTACTACGAAGCAGGCTGAGTAAAACAGCCCCAAGCCTCCTCTCAGGGCAGTATAACTCGTGGCGTTTTTTAGCATGAGGCACCCTCGAACGCAAGACTTAGTGTGGTTGAGACAGGCATATCGGGGACGTTTTGGAGTCTGGATTTGATCTTAGGGAATGTCCCAGTCGCACCGGGCCAGAACCCACCGATCTGTCCAAATAGACTCCATTCCTCGACGCAACTTGACACTCTCCCTCCTAGAACCTCATTGTTGATCTTTTGTTTCCCTCGACGACGAGTAAGTGGGACGTCTCCTAGACGGCTGGAAATTCTGCGTCGGGTCGAGAATGTGAGGCCGTCTATAACCTGGGACCGGATATGAAGACTCCCGAATGCTCTATCCTGATCCCGCAAATGTCGTTTCCCATAGCTCCTCTAGGGCGAAAGAACGAAAGGCTTACCGCTTTGGAGGAGCCGCAGAGAGCGGGCCGTCTCAGAGTCCTCCTTCATTCCATTCAAGGCCTCATCCACTTTTCGCAAACAGGTGGTCACCATCGAAAGGCATGTCGACGACCTTATATTGCACCTCGGGCCTAAAGTGGTGCATTTGACCAGCCCTGGCTCGTAGACCACTCCATTGTTAATTTGTTTGAACCGCGAGCTGCCAGTCAACCCTATAATTGATAGCATGGTTCGAGCTTCTTCTACTTCACGAAACAGGGACATACTGATTTCCTGTGTTCTTCGGGAGGTGGTCCAAAAAGGTCAAGTTTGTGGCCACATCTCCCTGTATACTGGCCATGATTGCCAGATTCGCTGCTTTCCACGTTGACGCTCCCACTGAACGGCAATCTTCTTAACGAAAGCGTCTGGCGTCTAGCTTCGATCAGGCGGGTAGAGCACTTATGCTGGCCTTTGCCTTTCTCGTCGCCGCGCCGATACCACCGAGACAGGCGTGGGTTGCGCAGAGAGGCAAGTGGCGTCGAACTGGAATTAAATTTTTTCTCTACACAGCCTTTGACCGCAGGTTCGAGAATGATGCCGCAGGCGTTGGACGCCTATTCCATACGTGGTCCAGTATCGTATCGAAAAACGGAACGCCTAATCTTGCCCAGTGGTCAAAGAGAAGCATCCTTCTTCTTCTTGTGGGTCAAACCGACTCCATGCAGCTTTTTCCATCATGGAAGGAAGGCCCCTATGTCGTCCGTGGAGATGGTGAATGGAACTTTTCGGAGGATCCACCTCCCATCCGAAAACCATGACGGGCTCTCGCGGCGAGAGGAGATATTAGAAGCTGACCCTTTCAGAGAGGATCCGAGGCTCACTCTCCTGGACTGTTGAGCAAGTTGGCCCACGACCGATCTAGTCGGCGGTGAAGGTCCAGGGCTCGTCGACGAGGGAGAGTCCGAGCAGGCGAAGCCTTCGTCAGGGACTTCAAGAGCGGTGTAAGGAGGAAATACCTCCATGGAGAGAGTAGAGCCTGGCGTTGGAGGCTGGGAGAAAACTTGAGAGCAAGGTTGCAACCCAGAAGGAAATCTGGCCGTAGCCCCAGGTCTTCCGGCTCACTATTCTGAAGCCGTCGTCCTCTATTGAGAGCGCGATCGAAACTGGCCTGTTCTTGTAGCAGTGTGTCGGGTAGCCCATGTCGAACGTTTCTGGCCTCCAGGCCTGGAACTCCGTCGACGAGGAATCGTCGTCGACGATGAGCCCGTTTGAAAGGCGGGGGACTGTGACGGAGTGGCACTTGGATCGTCGCCATCGTCGTCGTCGACGAAAAGCCTGCAGGTGGCTTAGGCGGTCCCGCCTTCGAGCGGAGCTCTCCCTGTGTTTATCCGCCTCTCTACTCGAAGTGATCTTTTCTGATCGCTCGAGGAGGATTTTGGCCTGTCCTTGTCTTTCTTCGACGAAGAAGAGAGGAAGATGATTTCTTCGTCGATCTTTCGATGAGGCCTTAGAGGAATGACTTCGAGGCACGCCTTGCCCGTAGGCCGTGATTGTTGCCGGAGGTTCCGACGGATGTGAAGCGTCGGAAGCTTCTGATGTTCGGCGCTGAGGCGATACTGGCCACCGATCCTACCTCGCGATTGAGGTAACGCTCCAGCGCCGTCGTTCAGCCACGAGACCATTCGCCGGATTCGCGGTCCCTTCAGGGTTTTTTGGGAAACCCTTGCAGATATCACATTGGTCCGCCGAGTGTGGGGTGAAGGCAGTAGATGCAGTCAAGGTGCCATCCCCTTCATAACCTTCTTTAGACCGCACGTGGCAACACGGCGGAAAAGAGGCTATACCCGACATTATTGTCAGATTAACTAACAAAAACTCGAGGAGTTGGAAGGCGGACCAAACAGACCAACTCGCAGGATTAGAAAAAATCGATAATATTTTTGAAGAAAATACACAGGAGATCCCTACTATTTGTAAGAACGTTGAAATCTGAAGGGACCCCGCGGGCGGGGCCTTATATACCATCACGTCCAACGGGGCGTACGTGGCGGCCCCGTAGAGGACGCAGACGGGGATAGGGCAGAGTTTTTCCTATTTGGAAGACTATATATATGTTACCGAGGGTCCCAGTCTGACGACGGGGAATATTCTAAGCATGTGAATCCATGAAAGATCCAATGCTGGAAACAACTACTCCTAACACTGAGTCCCCGAATCTTTCGATGGTGTAATGGCTCTGCTTATGAGATATATCGGGGTTCCAATTATTTGGGGGGGGACATGAACCTTATTCTAGACAATGTACTAGACAGGTCGGGCACCTCACCCAGAAATTTGTCCAAAGTTGCCCATCGGCTCCATGCGCATATGGCCTCTGCTGGCCTATGCGATGTCTGGGGAGTGCTTCACCCACTCACTAGGGAGTACACTTTCTACTCTTCTGTGCATGATAGCCACTCTAGAATTGACCTCTTCCTCATATCAACTGGGCTAATGGGGAAAACCTCAGGCATGCAGATACTACCACGCACGCCTCTGGATCACTCTCCGGTGATACTCGAGCTCACACTGCGACCTGCCCGCCCCCTATATTCCAACTGGCGTTTCAAATCGGAGGCACTCCAGGACATAGTTTTCAAAGCTGACATCCTTGCGGATGTCAACTCATTTTTTGACAGCAACAAACGTCATGATACATCGGATGGGACCCGTTGGGAGGCGTTTAAGGTCTATATTAGGGGGATGTGCATTTCTAGGGAGGCCGGGGCCTTGAAGGCTATCAGGAATTCTCTATAACGCTCTGAGACTAAGCTCAAGGAACTTGAGCGTGAATACATCTCCGCTCCCACCCCATCTAAATTGGCGCAGATTCGGTTGGAGCTGGAATCTTTTGAGTCGCTTGCACTCAGGGAGGTACGTTATTATGCCCGACCCACTGCAGCACGGAAATATGGCGAGGGGGAAAGACTGGGTCGTACCCTGGCCAGACTTGTCCATATCGAGGGGGGAAGAACTCGAATCGATAGCTTCAGGGACGAGAGCGGCGTGCAGTTCTGGTCTGACCAGTCCATCCTGGAGACCTTTGCGAGGTTCTATGCTGTCCTTTACAGTCCACAACACGAACACAATCCACAGGAATCTTAATCTCCTTTTGTACCAAATCACCATGACCTATATATCTCATTGCACCAAAGAACAGCTTGATGCCCCCATCACTCCTGACGAAATAGCCAAGGCCATTTCGGCCCTCCCTAAGGGCAAGGCTCCCGACCCGGATGAGGTCTGGACGGAATCGCTCGCCTAGCTACCTTTCCCCAATCCCTTTGCAAGGCCATCATAACCATGCTACATAAGACGGGCAAACCCCTGGACGAATGTGGCTCCTATAGACCCCTCTCCCTTATAAACACAGATACAAAAACCTTTGCCACGGTCATCGCTAATAGGTTTCTCCCAATCATGCCGTACCTGGTACACACAGGACCAAAGCGGCTTCGTCCCTGGCCGTTCCACGTCCTTAAATATCCGCCGGCTATTTAAAATCATCTCTAGAATTGACCCTAAAGCTAACGCGGTAGCAGTCCCACTTGATGCCCAAAAAGCATTTGATATGGTCTCCTGGCAGTATATGTGGGCGGTACTAGAGAAAATGGGTATTGGCCCGTGCATGCTCTCCTATATCAAACTGCTATATATGAATCCGGTGGCCAGAATTCTGGTTAATTCCCATATGTCGGCTCCCATTACTCTACATAGGGGAACACGCCAAGGATGCCCTTTCTCTCCCTTATTATATTCGCACACACCGGAAACATATTGTAGCCTATGTGCTGTGTCAGAGACCCCTCCACCCACCTAGACCCTATCATCCGCGAAATGACAAAGATTGCGTACATTTTCGGGCTTCACTATAAATTACACCAAGTCGGACATATTTCCTCTTACCAACGCAACTCCCACTCCTCTGATCCCCAGGGGGCATTAAATATCTCGGGGTTCAAGTATCCCTAATGGGTTCCTCCTTACTGGCTGACAACTATACCGCCGCCGCGCAATACGCAGAATCCAAAATGCTGAGGTGGCGTGACCTTCCACTGTCCCTCTCTGGAAGACTGCCCCTGATCAAAATGATAATAGTTCCAAAGTTCCTATACATATATTTGCTAATGTCCCGCTTTGGCCTGGCAAGCGATATTTTACAGACTTACACGCTGTGTGTTCCGAGTTTCTGTGGCAATCTGGCGCCGTCCTAAGAGGTGGCAACGCATTAACCTGGCCTACGAGAAAGGGGGATTCAACGCCCTGGATCTCGCGGGTTACTGGATCGCTGCGCAAGCCCAACACGCAACACATTGGTACAAACCCCTACACCCTCCCCCCCATGTCAAACGTGAGATCCTAGCTGGGAAATTCATCACCCCGCAGACATAGCGACCAGGACACTCAAAATCACTGCTGGAGTTGCTTCAGTATTTTAGACTCGGAGCGGCAGTGCACGCAATGTGGCCCTCATACCCAGATTAACCCCCGGAACCCCCTCCCCGAGATCTGCTTTATAGCTAATTCTTCAGGAGGTAAGGGCATAACGTCTGCCCTATATAAAATGTGTATGGCTAAATCTGCAGAATCATCCCAAAAGCTTCGGGACATCTGGAGCAATGAACTGGGGCTAGCAATTACTGATACTATGTGGGCCAGAATGTGCATACAGAACAAGTTACTTACCTGTAACTGTTTTTCTCCAGCATGGGTCTGGCATGGATTCACATGCTCATGAATATTCCCCATCTTCAGGCCGGGAATCCTCGGTAAAGAAAAAATCAGTATCAGTTTTGTTTCTGATCTGTCTTTCTTAGTAGTAACCAATCACTGATCTCTGGGTCATACTGCCCCTAGCCAATGACTGCCCTCTACCTAAGCCCCTCCCCAGGCAGCCATCCTCAGATTTGGTAGCACGTAAAGTGGCAGTATGACCAAGTGAAGAGCCGCAGAGGGGAAGGAGGGAGGGTTCGCATGTGAATCCATGCCAGACCCATGCTGGAGAACAACAGTTACAGGTAAGTAACTTGTTCCTTCTCCAGCATGGGGTCTGGCATGGATTCACATGCTCATGAATATAAGAATACATAGCAGTATACACATGCACAACCACGGGAGGTGGCACAGGCTCAACATTAAGCAATACAACAACTCAACATTAAGCATCTCTTACCTCCTCACCAGGCTCAATTTAAGCGAACAGGTTGCGCAGCACTGCTTGGCCGACCCTGGACTCCTCCCTGGAGTCCCGATGGATGCAGTAGAATCTTGTGAAGGTGTGCGTCGACCTCCACGTAGCAGCCCTGCAGATGTCCAGCAGGGGCACACCAGACAGGAACGCCGTGGTAGCAGCCATCGCTCTGGTCGAATGGGCTCTCGGACGGCCGGGCAGCGGTCGGTTTGCCAACCGGTGACAGTGCATGATGCAGCCGGAGAGCCATCTGGAAATGGAAGCCTTCGAGAGAGCCTTCCCCTGATTCACAGGTCCAAAGTTCACAAACAGCTGTGATGTCTTCCGAAAACTCTTTGTGCGGTCCACGTAGAACTTCAGCTCTCTAGCCACATCCAGCGAGTGCAAAGTCCTCTCGGCCGGCGACGAAGGCGACGGGAAGAAAACTGGCAACACCAAGGGCTCGTTGAGGTGGAAGTCCGACGGCACCTTGGGCATAAAGGAGGGATGCGTCCTCAGCACCACCCTCGTGTCCTGAAAAGTCAAGTATGGAGGCTTGCAAGATAGGGCCTGGATCTCTCCCACTCATCGTGCGGAGGTGATGGCCACAAGAAATGCTGTCTTCCACGACAGGAACTTCAACGGCGCTGAATGCATAGGCTGGAATGGGGCACCCATGAGCCTGGTCAGCACCACATTGAGCTCCCACGCCGGGGCAGGGGCCCTCACCGGCGGCAACGATCGGAATAGTCCCTTCATGAATTCCTTCACCAGACGATGAGACCACAAGGATGCCCGTCGTGTAGTTCTGGTGTATCGGGAAATGGCAGCCAGATGTATCTTGATGGAGGCGTGAGCCAGTCCAGCTTTGGCCAGCGACAATAGGTACGGCAATACCTGAGGGGCCGTAATCCGCTGTGCACAGCACCAGACAAAGAACCTCTTCCACTTATGTCCATAGCATTTGAGAGTTGAGGGCGGCCTGGCTTTTGCAAGAACCTCTCTGCAGTCAGCCGGTATATCGTACCCTCCAAACTCTAGTGCTGCAGGAGCCAAGCCTGCAAGTTCAGCGACTCTGGGTCGTGATAAAGAATGGCGCCTCCTTCTCTGGAGAGAAGATCCGCGTCCGTCGCCAGCTTGATAGGTGGGGACGCTAACAAGTCCAGAAGGTCCGGGAACCAGATCTGTCTCGGCCAGGGGGTGACGACGAGGATCATCCTGCACCTGGACCTCTTGAGCTGGTTGATGAGACAGAGCAGCTACGGCAACGGAGGGAATGCGTACAGGAACAGGCCGTCCCAAGGGATCGAGAAAGCATTGCCCATGCTCTTCGGTTGTGCGAACCTGCTGGCGAACCTCTGGCACGTGGAGTTTGTCGCCGTCGCGAACAGGTCGATCTGGGGTTTGCCCCATCGTTGAAAAAGCCGATCCACCTGGTCCTGGCGTAATTCCCACTCGTGGCACGAGCGCAGCTCCCTGCTGAGTGAGTCGGCGATGGTGTTTTTTATTCCTGCCAGGTGGAAGGGAACCAGAAACATCCCCTGGGAGACGGCCCAGTGCCACAGATCCTGGGCCTCCTTGGATAGGGCTGGGGATCTGGTGCCTCCCTGCTTCCGGATGTAGAACATCGTGGTGGTGTTGTCGGTGAAGATCCTCACCACCTTGTCCTTGAGGGATGGAAGGAACGATTTGAGCGCCCACAACACGGCTCGTAGCTCCAGGATGTTGATGTGAAGAGACCTACCCTCCGGGAGCCAAAGGCCTCTTGCGTGGAGATCTCCGGTGTGGGCCCCCCATCCCTCCAAGGAGGCGTCCGTCATTACCGTCTCCTGATACGCCGGGGCCTGAAAGTCCATGCCTGCCGCGAGGTGTGCACGGGTAACCCACCATAGAATCGCCCGATAGAACTCCTCGTCGAGCGGGATCCTGTCTTCGAAGCTGCCCTCCGCTTGAATCCAGCGGGTGTCGAGGAACTCTTGTAGCGGACGCATCCGAAGTCTGCAAAGGGGCACAAGGTAGATGCATGAAGACATCATCCCGAGGAGGGACTTGATGGACCTCACTCTGGCCATGCGTGGCCAACAGGCGCTGCACCTTGCCCAAAATGGCCTTCGTCCTTTCTTCCGACGGAGATGCCAATCGCTTCACTGTATCGAGCTTCGCTACCAGAAACAGTGCCACCTGCGACGGGACCAGATGGGATTTGGGGTAGTTGATGGCGAATCACAGCTCCATGAGCAGGCGGATGACGCCTGTGTGTTCGACGGCGAGTTCTCTTGATCTTGCACGGATTAGCCAGTCGTCCAGGTAGGGGTAGACGTGGATCCCTTGCAGGCGCCGCCGTGCCGCCACAGGTGCGAGGCACTTGGTGAACACCCTGGGTGCCGACTTTAATCCGAACGGCAGGGCTCTGAATTGGTAGTGACCCCCCTGGACTACGAATCTGAGGAACTTTGTGTCCTTTTAGAATGGGGATGTGGAAGTAAGCATCCTCCAGGTCCAGTGACGATAGGAAGTCGCCCTCCTCCAGCTGTCCCAGCACGTGGTGGAGGGTGACCATCCTGAATTTCTGTGCCTTGATGTACTTGTTCAACCGACGCAGCTCCAGGATGGGGCGCCAACCGCCTGTCTTCTTTCTGACGAAGAAGTATCTTGAGTATACTCCGGAGCCCCGGAGCCTCTTGGGAACGAGGTCGATGGCACCCTTCTTGAGCAGAGCCCTTACCTCCAACAGCAGTTGAGGGACGTGATTCTCCTTCCTGGCCACGGGAGGAATGCGAGGACACTTTTGAAATTCCAGCGAGTGTCCGCGGGCCAGGGTGTCCAGCACCCAACGGTCGGTGGAGATGGACTCCCACACGCTGACGAACTTCGTCAGCCGGCCTCCCACCGGGGTGCTTCGGTGGGGGCCCGACGCTACGGCCGGTTCAGTCCTGCTTGGAAGAGGCCTTGCCGCCTTGGCCTCCTTGCCGACGGCGGCGAGACCCTCCTTGCTTGCCGCGGCCTCTGTAAGCCTCCTGGGACTGGCGGTAAGTAGAGGAGCCGCTGCTGGATCCATTGGAGGCTCCCTGTCTGCCCTCAGAGCTCCGAAAGGGCCACCATTGCTGAAGGGCTCCTACGGCTCGGGCTGTTTCCGTGTCTGTCTTGATGGCCTGGAGGGACTCATCCACCGTCTTTCCAAACAGGCTGTTGCCGTCGAACGGCATGTCCAACACTCTGGTCTGGACGTCATGGCGAAAGTCTGTTGCCTTGAGCCATCCTCGTCGTCGGAGGCAAACCCTGTTGCCCAGTTGGCGAAATCCGGTATCAGCAATGTCCGTTGCAACCGTTCTGGCGTGATCCGACGCCACCTCTCCTTCCTGCAGAATCTGTAGGGCCTCCGCCCTCTTGTCGTCCAGCAGGAAGTCTAGCAGAGGAGCTATCTTGAACCAAAGCTTCCTGTCGTAACGGGCCACAATTGCTAAGGCATTGGGCGCTTTAATCGGCGTCGCCGCCGACGAGATGACTCGTCATCCCATAGAGTCCAACTTCTTGCGCTCGCTGTCTGGCGGGGAAGTGGAAGTTGAAGCCGCTGCACCCGCTGCTTTCTTCTTGGCCGCTGCCGAGACACAGTCCGGCGTGGGCTGGGGCCCTGAGGCACAAGGGGGGCAGCATCAGGGACCCGGTACTTCTTCTCGTACCTGTCCCTCTTGGCGGGTGTCGTGGAAGGGTTCTTGAGGAGAGCCAGCCCTTCGTCCCAGATGTCGTCGAGCAACGCCACCGCGAGGACCATCTTTCTCTTGGCCTCTCGTCGTTGGTAAAGAAAACCTTCCTTTTTCTGTTCCTCAGGGCAGAGCAGGAAGAGCTCAGATGCCCTGGCTATCATGGCGTGAAAAGAGCCAATTTCGTCGGACAGAGAGGCCCGAGGGGGGGGGTGATGACGGGATGTCCGTTGTGTCACCGCCGCCGTTGTCGTCTGTCCCCGTCGCCGTATCCTCCCAGGGGTCCGGCGAGGGGGATAAGGGGTCCGCAGGCCTCGCGGGCACCAAGGGCGGAGCGGGGTGGACTCTCCTCCGCTTGTTCAGAGGGCTTCCCGACGGGCCTTGTTCTGGATCCTCTGTCGGGGTCCGTGGTAACCTCGTCCTTATCTCAGTACATAAGGATTGGATCGCCAACAAAATGGCCGCCGAGCTATCCTGGGGCTCGGGTAATGGCTGCGACGGACGGGATGGCTGCTCCACTGGGCCCTCGTCCGTCGCTATCTTCGATCACGTCAGCGGGATCCTCCCGTGGGATCGTACCTTCTCGAACCTCTCGTTGAGGTTCTTCACGGTTTCCACCAGCTCCTCCTCAGAGGCTGAATCCGTGTCCGTAATGGCCACTGGCCCCCCTCTTTTTCCGCCGGGGTCTTCACGGGGGTCTTAACGATGGTCTGGAAAGAGGATTCCCTCCGCGGTGGCAGGGAAACTCTGAGCCCCGAGGCCGCTTCCACTGACGTAGCCTCTGCCGGCTTTGCCAGGGCCGCTGCGACAACCTCGATAGAGGCCTTTGCCGAGTGGATCAAGGCCCTCACCACCTTAGGTGCGTCCTGGGCCTTCGCTTTGGGGGGAGGGTCATCGCCTCGCTCCCCCTCGGCTCCCTTCGAGATCGACTGGGCCTCTCCAGAAGCTTACCCGGGTTCTCGGACTTCCTCTTCCCCGAACCAGAGCGCTGGCTCGTGGTTGATCGTGCCGGGGAAGTCGCGCCCTGCCTTGGCAGCCGAAGAGCCCGACCTTTCGGCGCTCCCGGTGCCCGCGGACTCGCGGTGCTTGGCCTTCTGTTGGGCCCCGTCGCCGGGGCGCCCTCACAGGACTTAGAAGACCGCTCAGACTTTTTCTTCGCCTTCTCACCTGCTGTGCCCTTCTCCAGCCAGGCGGCGAGGCGGGAACGGCGATCTTGCTTGGTCTGTTCAGACAGGTTCTTGCAGAACGCAGTCCTTCTCCACGTGTGTCTTGTCCTCATGAAGACAGTAGACATCTCAAATGCTCGTCGTCCTTGAAAACATTTTGCAATCCGCATCCTGGGCAGCTCCTGAACAGCTTGGATCCGGGCGTCGAGCTACCCTTGTCCTGAACCATGTCCGTTGAGGTAGGCCACAGATCTTCCGGAATCTTCCAAGAAGCGTAACTCGACGAAAACTTCACCCTTGAGGGGCGTAGAAGAATTCCGAAACGGGTCCCCGTTATCGGAAGTAGAAACGGTGGAGCTTGAGGCTCGATTAACCGAAAAAATGAGAAAATTCTCCTGAAAAAGCACGAAAACGCAGTAAAAGCTTGAGAGCTAAAACACGAGGACTCCCAACACTTGAACGTGTGGTAAAAATCTGTGGATGGCTGCCAGGGGAGGGGCTTAGGTAGAGGGCAGTCATTGGCTGGGGGCAGTATGACCCAGAGATCAGTGATTGGTTACTACTAAGAAAGACAGATCAGAAACGAAACTGATACTGATTTTTTCTTTACCGAGGATTCCCGGCCTGACAACGGGGAATATTCATGAGCATGTGAATCCATGCCAGACCCCATGCTGGAGAAATACACGTAGGGTCTCCCTCAATTCTAGATTTCAGCACATGCAATACAAGCTCCTCAACCGTCTGTACTACACCCCTCATAGAATTGGGAAATTCTCACGCAACCAACCCCTCATTTGCCCAAAATGTAGACTTGGCGTACCTGACCATACTCATATGTTCTGGTCCTGCAGGGCACTGGCTCCATTTTGGGAAGCTGTACTTGAGGCCTTATGGGAGATGGTGGGGTTCCAGATTGATCCTGATCCCCTTGCTGTGTTATTTGGGATCTGGGAGGGCACGGAGGTGGGAAAAGTTGCCAAGTTTTTGAATGTTGGGGCCATAGTGGCTAGAAGATGTATCTTACAATTCTGGAAACGTCGCTCCCTCCACACTTGGGATGTAGTTGAGGGCCCTCGCTGGACGCAGAGGTGTGACGAGGACTACATCAATTCTCTACCTATGAATGCTCGCCCTAAAAATATATGGACAGAGTTCTGTAGCTACTTGAATAATAAAAACGCTTTGGAGCTTTTATCCTCGCCCCCGTCGCCGCACCAGGCGGATGCGCAGCCTGGACTTTGAGTTGCTACGTTGCATTTATTGTGCCCCTTCTCAACATGCCTAACTTCTACCTATGTATTGCTTATGTCTAATGTCTCAGCTGTAGGATGTTAATTGTTGATCTGATACGCTCTACATTTGCCGCTGTTCCTTGCCAATAAAGAAAAGTTCTTTAAAAAAGGAGAAGTTAGGAATGAAACAGTGATAGTATCCAGTCAGCCATAAAAAGGCCCTCAGATCTTTTTTCATTTTGGGCATAGGGGTTTCAAGGACTGCTCGTATCTTCATGTTTGGGTTGGACCCTGCAATTTCCTACGAAGAAACACAGATATTTTACAGCGGGTCGTGCTAGCTTACACTTCTTCGGGTTGGTCCAGCTTGGCGTAAGGCTCTCATGATGGTATATAAATGGTATACGTGATCCTCCCAGGTCTTCCTGTGTATTACTATATCGTCAATGTATGCTCTGTAAAATTCCGAACATGATTTTAAAATCCGATCCATTAATCGTTGGAAAGTTGCAGGAGCACCATGCAAGCCGAATGGCAAAACCTTAAAGTGAAACAATCCTATACGGGTCGAAAAGGCAGCCTTCTCCTGTTCTGGTCCATGTAATGGAACCGGTTAGTAGCCCTTTGTAAGATCCAGAGTTGACAAATAGACAGTTCTACCTAATTTATCTATCAAATCATCAATGCAGGGCATAGGGTAGGCGTCAAAAGCTAAGAAAGAATTCACTTTTCTAAAATCTATACAGAATCTCCAACTTTGGTCAGGTTTGGCCACAAGTATGATGGGAGAGGTTAAGGGACTAGAGGAAGGCTCAATGACGTTAGTCTTAAGCATCTGCTCCACCTCTTGAATAACAATTTCCTTACAGGCTTCAAGCAAGCAATATGCTCTTAAATGCACCACTTGGTCTGGTGGGGTACGGATGTGATGGTACATACCCTTAATTCTTCCAGGTCCTATCACAGAATACATCGGGGAACTGATTTATGAGGTCACTCAGATCTTATTTCTGATTATTTGAGAGTTCTGGGGAGATCAACAGTTGATAGTCTACTTCACCTGGTACTAAGCAAGATGGAATGGCAGCATGTGGCTCTGAGGGATTTTCCCTCCACTCCTTTAACATGTTCACTTTTGTTTTTATTTAAATGTGTTTATTAGTAGAGTAGTTACAGCATTCAACATTATTCATTACCATGGGTGTATACACTATCACGGTACAACTGTGGCATCACATATTTCTGAGTTTTCAACATGCCCATAATTGTCCTTGTTCAAGTTATTTATTTGGATTTGTATAGCGCACTGCAGCCCAAAGGCATTGAGGCGCTGTTACATAGAAATGTGACTAGGCTTAGTTCAGGGTTACATTGAAGGCAGCCCAACAAAAAAAATTCTTAGTTACAAGTTGCAGGAGGTTCATTGGTTAGACAAAACATACATATAGTTGGTTGACATTTTAAATATAATGCATTACATAGAAGTTTCATACTGGCTAATGCTAATATCAAGCCATATAGGGCGAGACGTAAGGAGAGATACCAAAGGAGCTGTGTCATACAAATAACATTGTTTTGATAGCTTTGCGGAAGGCTATATGAGAATCAATCTTCCTAATGTGACTGGGTAGAGAGTTCCAGTGCAATGCGGCCATGGTGGGGAAACTAGTACCACCTGCACGGGCTCTCTGAGTTTTGGGAATAGAGATCCTATTGGTGTAGGCCAATCTAGTAGGTCTGGCTGAAGTAGATTTGGCTATTCTTTGGACAAGGTAGGGAGGCCACGTTGTGGACACATTTGTGCGTGATGGAGAGGGTTTTGAAAATAATTCGCTCTTTAACGGGAAGCCAGTGAACTTGCCTCCTGGTCTCCGAGATATGATCCCTTGTTGAGATACCAGTGGCAGCCCTAAGGGCATTATTTTGTACCGTTTGGAGTTTAGAGATATTTTTTCAAGATGTCCCTACGAAGAGGGCATTGCAGTAATCCAATCTCGAACCAATTATTGCTCTGGCAATGGTAAGGCAGTTCTGTAGAGTTAGAAAGGGTCTGGCTGCATTAAGTAATTTGGAGTGGTATGCTGAGGAAGAGGCAATGGCATTGACCTGTCTATCCTTGGTGAGGTTAGAGTACAGATAGACACCCAAAGTTTTGACTGTTTTAGAAACAGTGATGGGTATATTGTCAATAGTGAAGGTGCTATATTGCTTGTCCAGTTTATCCAAGGTGGCTGGGGACCCAATTAACAGAAGTTCAGTTTTCTCACCGCTGAGACACAACCAGTTTTCTGCCATCCAGGTTTGGATGGTTGAGTAAATGGAGTTGAGGGGGTTCAGGTCCGACTTGTAATCACCAGTCAGTGGGATAAGCACCTGAGTGTCATCAGCATAATTTGTATATGAGATGCCTAGAGCGTCAAGTATATTAAACAATGGCCTGGTGAATAGGTTGTACAAGGGTAGGCGAAATGCACAAACCCTGTGGGACTCCACATTTAATGTGACTTGGATGGGCACAGGCTGAGTCAGAAAAGACTTTCATAACCCTTCCCTGAAGAAACGAGGTGATCCAAGCACATGCCTTTGGGGAGAAGTTCGCAGCAGAGAAGAGGTGATGGCAAAGAGTCTTGTGATCGACCAGGTCAAATGCTGTGGATAAATCAAGAAGCAGAAGGAGCAGAAGGAGTGCAGGTTTGCCTGCATCTCTGATGTCGTCCATTTGATTTTTCAAGTCTAATAGAGCCGTTTTGGTACCATGTCCTGGACGGAAACCAGACTGCCGAAGGCCGAGAAGACAGTTAGCTTCAAGGAATTTTTGGACTTGCAGGTAGGCTGCCTTGTCCAGGATTTTTAATAAAAAAGGGACAGTAGTAATGGGCCTATAGTTCCCTGGGGCTGTTGAGTCGAGGGATGGTTTCTTAAGGAGTAGGCGTACCAAAGCTTCCTTAAGGCCAGTCGGTACATAGCCAGACTGGAAGGAGCCATTAATGAAGGCTGCAAGGAAGGGGGCCAGGGTAGGGGCAGTCTTTGATGAGCTGGGCCGAGCAGGCATCACCTTGACAGTGGGTCGGTTGAATGGACTTAGGAAGGGCAATGACTTCCAGGTTCACTCATTTCCTTGAAGTCAAAGGACAGGGATTCTCCATTGTTAGTTATGACAGGCGTGTTCTTATGAAGATTGGCTATTTGGTGGGTAAGCGCCTGCTGATGAGCTAGGATTTTAGTTTGCAGAATGTTGAGTTTGTCCAACAGAGTAGATTGAATATTATTACACCAATTCTCATCCTTCAGGAGAGTTGGGGGCTGGGTGATGGGATTTTCCAACTCTCTGAAAATGGCAAAGATTTCCTTAGTCCCTGATTTTGCATTAGCTATCCTCGAATTGAAGGAAGCAGCTTTGGCCTTAATAATGGCACTTTTATATTCTTTAGCTATAGTCTTGAATGCTGCCTTAGAGGCATCGTTAGGGTGGTTCCAGGTGACTTTCCAGCGTTTAGAGCGTAGTTCTAGGAGCTCCTGAGAGAACCAAGCATTGGAATCGCTTGGCTTTCCTTTAGGGTGAGTGGAGCAATGGCCTCTACTGCTTGGGTGATGACCGATTTGAATGCACTCGCGAGAGTTTCCAGGTGCCTGGAGAAAGGTGGACAGGTACCATGAGGTAGGGCATGAGCTTATCCTTAGTAAGCTGACAAGAACTTCTTGTGAGAGCTGCAGGAACCACGGTCGCAAGCTTCAGATGCGTTTTAATGGTTTTAAGGTCGAATTGAATATAATGGTGGTCAGACCATGGAATGGGAGAAACTCTGTGACCAGACAAAACAATTATGGTGGGCCACCCAATCAAGTGTACGACCTTTCGATATGGGTCGTCTGTGAGATGGCTTGAGTGAACCCTAAGGTGGATAGGGCTATTCGTAAGAGCTGCAGCATGGCGTCATGAGGGGTCATTTATGCCTAAATTAAGATCTCACAGGAGCATGGATTTGGCTGTATTTTTCTAATTATTAGAGTGAGAGTGAATCAGAGCTCATGAAAGTCCGAAACTGACCCAGGAGGTCAATAGATGACATGGAGAGTGATGGTACAGTTGGGTGAAAGGCTCATTTTAAGCAGAAGGTAATCACAGTTACAGCTGTGTTCTCCTTCCACCTTTCTCATGGCAATAGTCTCTCTGGCAATGAGAGCTACCCCTCCACCCCTCTGGAGGGTGCCGTCTTGCCTAAAAATAGTATAGCTTATTGGGATGGCAAGGGCGAGGGCCGGGCCAGATGCTTCATTCAACCATGTTTCCCTAAGTATCAGTAGGTCAATGTTATCCCTAATGATGAGATCATGGACGTCTAAGGCATGAGCTGGGAGGGAGCGGGCATTGACACGGGCACATTTGAAGGGAGCATCCGGTGATGGACTAAGAGTGATGGTTAGATGTAAGATCAGCACAGGTGGAACCGTAGTAGCCGTCAATGGGCAGAGCAAGGCGGTTGTACAGGCAGTGGTGCAGGTAGAACAAGCAATGGTATTGAGCAGACGGTAACATATCAGACAAATCAGGAATAGCAGACAATCGACCATGTCTAACAGCAATGGCTTGAGCAGACAGTAATATATCAGACAAATCAGGTATATCAGGCAATGGGCCATGTCTAACAGCAATGGCTTAAGCTGACGGTAATATATCAGACAAATCAGGTATAGCAGGCAATGGGCCATGTCTAATAGCAATGGCTTGAGCAGACGGTAATATATCAGATAAATCAGGTATAGCAGGCAATGGGCCATGGGCAACAGCAATGGCTTGAGCAGACGGTACTATATCGGACAAATCAGGTATGGCAGGCAATGGGCCATGTCTAACAGCAATGGCTTGAGCAGACGGTAATATATCAGACAAATCAGGTATAGCAGGCAATGGGCCATGTGTAGCAACATTGGCTATAAGGAGCAGTTGCACACCGTACATATCAAATGTAGCATGCAATGGTAGAGGTGTAACAGCAATGGCTTTAGCAGGCAGTATCACATCAGATAAATCAGGAATAGCAGGCACTGGGATATATGTAACAGCAATGGCTTTGGAAGGCCGTATCACTTCAGACAAATCAGCAGTAGCAGGCATTAGCACATGTGTAACAGCAGCGGGACTGGCAATCAGAGGCAAAGGGGAGGACCAGCTAATAGGCGTGGGTAAGAGCATCACATGGTTTACAGGCAATAACGCAGAGGACCCCAAAATAGGCTTGTTGGCATGTACTGATCCATCTTAAATTTGAGTGGCAGAAAGGCGTTACATTTAGATATGATTGACATTTCATCTATGTTATTTTCCAGGTCCACTGTAAAGCAGTTAATGTGTTGTGTGGGGGTGGCCGTGGCATCGAGTGACGGCAATATGGGGCACCCAGGGGTATTCCCAACATTAGTGGGTAACGGCACTTCTGGAGCATTTCTTGTCCGGGGATTCGCCATTAATTTAGTTGCATTCAAACGTATTTTTTGCAGGGGTACTCCCCAAATAATGATGCTTTGAAATGGGTGATGCCGAAGGATAATGGAATGGTAGGTAGACACTGACATGAACTTGAGGGCAAGTAACAACTTTTTAAGAGTAATGATGGGAATGACTGGCGGCACACTGTGATAGTGCAAGCCGGCCGGAGCGCATGGTGTGTAGGTTCTCGTACTCTTAGGGGATTTCCAGCAGTGAGAGCTTCTGGCTCCTAAACGGGCATTTCTCTGCCAGGGCTGTGGGAAGTGGGTGGAGGGGTCGAGGGGGGGGCCGGACAGGGAGGGTGCACGCAGAAAGGCGCATATTTCTTAGTGAGAGTACTACTGATGCACCTGGGTCACAGGTTGCAGCGGGACCCTTACCTTTGCATGGGCGGCAGGTTTCCTCGACCAGCGACGTCGAGCAACGGAGAGCTGCAGAGAGGGAGAAAGACTTTTCCCACTGGCCTTCTCCCAGCGGCTTCACCTGCCGGTCTCCTCCCTCTCTCTCCCTTTAAGGCAGGAGGGGAGGAACTAGCCAATTCACAACTTCCTCATTTCTCGCTCCACGTGGCCTTCGATGGTGGAGGCCTGGAGCAGTTTGGTTCCTCGCGAACAGCTGATTCTGCGTGAGGCTGCACACTCCCTCGCAGCGGAGCTGCCGAGAGTGAGAAAGGCCTTTTCCGCTGGCCTTCCCCAGCGGCTTTGTTATAAAATAAAAATTTAAAAAATGGGGTCCTTACGGCAGTTTTCTTCACAGGAGTGGGCGTTAGCTCAATAGTAATGAGGCAGATGCCTTAAATGAATCCATCCTAAGTCCAGAGTAGTCTTTACCCCTGTTTACTTCACAGGGGCAGGTGGCCATCTCAACAACGATGATACAGATCAGGTTCCCTGCATCTTGAATGGTCTCCTTTGGCGATCACCTTATGTCCCACACATATCGGTCTTTTGCCTCTCCCTTCACGGGGGGGAGCGCAGATCTGGGGTGTTCATCAGTTCATTCATCATTTGACCCCAAACCATAATATTACCTGCCTCTGCATCTGCTAGGGTTTGATCCCCGAGTAGCTCCATCTCTGCCAACCCCCGCGATAAACATCTTTGAGCCACAGTGGCTAATCCCCCACACTAACGTGAGATGGGGGTTTAGATTCTATTAAAGACAAGGATGCGAGTATTATGCATTACAATCTTTACTCTGAAACCACAGCAGCAAAGAAAAAACTTTTACAAACAAAAAAGTTGTAAAGAACAGAACTAAATAGAGTTCAATGTCAATGTAAGTCAGCTACCCAATCCATCATGGAGGACAGGTCATGCCCTGCAGGAGACCAATGAGCAGGGACCCTTCCTTATATAAGTCCATTACTCTAAACCCAACTCCTCTTTCTGTAGCTGTCTTGAACCAGACGTCCACTGCACAGATCAGATGATAAACGATGACGACAAATCCAGCGAAGCTCTCGTACCACACACTCCACATCTTGTAACTGTGATCCGCACTCCTGATCAGAACCTCAACTGGTAGCTGTAAGAACAACAAGCAAGAAGGGTGGGTGGATGGGAAGAACAAACCAAAGAATGTTCTCTCTTGAAACACCTGTGTATATGCGTGTCATAACCGCCATATCATATCAAGGGTGGGTGGGATAATACTCGCCTCCTTGTCTTTAATAGAATCTAAACCCTGTCTCACGTTAGTGTGGGGGATTAGCCATTCTATGACAAGACAGGAGGCTCATATTATGCAGGTCTGAAGCCCTTGCATCCCATTAGTACAACATGATCAATACAATAGTGTGGGGATGTGAGGGTGGACGGAGAAGGAGAGCGGGACGCACGGCCAGAGGAGGCCCGCTGTGCCACGGGCGTGTGCGGCGCCGAACGCGAGCGCCGGAAGGCGTCCCTGTTAAAGGGAGAGCCTTGTCGGCGTCCGCGACCGGTGCCGACGTTTGCAGCCGCGGCGCCGCGGGTGCTCACAGCCGCAGCGCCGCGTGTGCCCACGAGGACCGGGTTCACTGGCGCTGCGGCTGGGAGACCCGCGAGCACAACGTACCTCGGCGGCCTCGGGCGGCGAGCGGCGGCGAGGCTCGGGAACTAGAGAGCCCGACTCGTGCCGACGCTCGGCGTCGGAGGTGCGCCAGACAGCTGGGCAAGGACCCATCGGGGGCAGCCAACCGAACCCCCTCCTTACCTCATGCAGGGCAGACCCAGAGCGGTAGCATGGGGCCTCGAGCGGGACGGGCCTCCGGGAGACATGCCTTGAGGGAGACACGGTGTTGGGGGGGCGGGGCCAATGGAGAGGGTGTGGCTGACAGCAGGGAGGGGAAGCTAGAGCCAGGCAGCCAGAATAAAGGAGGAGGTGGAGGAGAGCAGCACTATTCATAGAGGGTGGGTGCCTAGGGTCCCCACCAATCAAACAGGGGGGAGGGAAGTTGTCCCCGATTGGCCCTTTTTCCTCCAAACCCCAGGTATAAAAGGGACTGGCCTAATGGCGTTTTGTTGCTTTTTGCAGGAGAAGGAGAGGAGAGTGAGAGCAACTGGTGGGCCTATCCGGGTCCGTGAGAGTTGGAGACACTCAAAGAGAAGAGGAACTCCTGGTGCCTTTTACTCACAGTGAATTAACTGTGGGTCAACCTGGAGTCCAACTACCTTGGTTAAGACATTGTGTAATAAAGGTCTACAAAACTACACTTCGCCTACTGTCCTGATTTCTACAAGTGGCGTAGTCGGCAGGATAAGGAGAACGCGATGGAGAAAATAATACAGACACTGTCAGAAGGGCAACAACAGTTACAACAGCTCTTCCAACTTCAGGCCCAGCAGCGGCGGCTGATCGCCAAGCCTTTCAGCAAGCCATACAATTGCAAGGTACCTGCAGTCCACTTCTCAAGACAAACACCAAGAGACGATAAAACACGGACGGATGCTGTCACCGGCACCCGAACCCAGCCATGGTCCCTTCCGCAGTGTTGCAAAAATTCAAGGAAGGTGAAGACCCGGCTTTTCTTTTTCACCACATTCGAGAGAATCACCCGAAACGCTCAGTGGCCGGTGACCGCTGGGGCCAGTATGTTGCTCCCCTTTGTCTGGCATCATGCAAGGTGCCTACCAGGCCGTTAACCCAAACGGAACCACGCCTTACGCTGAATCAAAAAAGCAGTATTGGACCGGTTGGGACTTGACGAAGAGGCCTACAGAATGAGGCTGCGCGACACTAAACTCAAACCGGGTGAGAACCCGACAACTCTTCTACCGAGTTAAGGACCTCACCGAGAATGGTTACAAGTACCGGGAACAGGTCTCCAAGATGTCTTAGATAAAGTCACCCTCGAGCAGTTCATTGAGGCCTACCCCTCCGATGCAAAGATGGGTCCGACAACATCACAGGCCCACCTTATCTGAGGCAGTGGACATAGCGTCGGCCTACAAATGGCAGGGGGAGCAGGTAACCCTTCGGAGTCGGATCTCCCATTCACAATCCAATGCCACCATTGGAACCCCTCCCAACCAAGAGCCTGCGAGGAGGGCTTCCAAATGGAGAGCAACGGAAGGGCGCCCTTCTGGATCCGAGGAGAAGAGGAGCGGTCCCCGACCCGCGATCCACCCAGTTGTCCACGGGAAACGACAACCGCAATGTTCTGACTGTGGCGAGTGGGGCCATATCGCCCGGTTTTGTCCCCGAAGAGAGCACGAGCGATGGCGATCGGATTCATGAGGACCGAGCAAGGACCAAGATGCCAAGGTCTCTACGAGATAGACGTCCGGGTAGACGAGAACCAAGCCAGGGCCCTACTAGACAGTGGAAGTCGACAGACGCGGTACTACCAACCGTAAGTGATTCTCCTTACCTCGCCAATTTTAGTATCCCGATTCGGTGTATACATGGGGATGTAAGGACCTACCCCATGAAATCCATAATAGTAGAGGTGGGCCCTAACATTGCAGAGATGAGAGCTGCCGTCCTCCCTCCTTACCCGCCCCAGTGGTGATTGGGACCGATCTACCCACTTCCACCAGACTATCAAGGCCCTAGACCAGGGATGGTGGGAAGAAGCACCCTTTGCCAGGGAGCCCATCCCCCCGAACACCCAGGGACGAGAGAGACCCACCAGGAAAAGAAGGGAAGCTCGCCTTGCTCAGTGCGCATCCATGTATGCCACCCAACGGATAGCCTGGAACCCGGAGGACCATGAGGATTCCATCCGGGGAGAAACCCTGACGGTCCTACCTTAACATTGGCCCGCGAAAGGGCCATCACTAATGGAGACCCAGACCTGACCAAGGGAGCCGTTTTATATCTAGACAGGGCCTACTCTATCGGGTTTACTAAGAAGAGGAGGTACACGGAGGGAACAACTACTCCTACCCAAACACACAGGGGCATTGTCCTCCAGTTTGGCACATAATCACCCTTGTGGCGGGCCACATGGCTCCCTAAAGACACAGCAAAACATTCTAAAACCCTTCTATTGGCCGGGGGTCTATGGGAGTGGCGAAATTCTGTAAGGAATGCAAAGTCTGCCAGTTGACGAGTGGGGAAAAGCCAGCCAAAGCGCCTCTGCAGCGGATGCCATTGATCACCGTACCCTTTCAAAGGATAGTATAGATCTGGTAGGCCGCTCGAGCCAGTCAGTCGTGGATATCGATACCTGCTGGTCGTTTGTGGATTATGCCACCCGGTACCCCGAGGCCTTCCCCTTAAAGGGGACGTCGGCTAACCAAATATGTGACCAGCTCATGCCCTACTTCGCACGGGTAGGCCTACCCACCGAAATCCTCACCGATCAGGGTACCAACTTCATGTCAGCTGTCATGCGACAAGTCTGTGAAAGACTACAGATCAGACGTCTACGTACCTCAGTCTACCACCCCCAGCGGATGGGTTGGTGGAAAGGTACAACCAAACAATAAAGAAAATGATGAAGAGGGTAACAGGCCCAGAGGGGAAGGACTGGGATAGAGTCATACCCCTGATCCTTATGGTATTAAGGGACACCCCCCAGTCCTCGACAGGATTCTCCCCATTCGAGCTACTGTTTGGAAGACAGCCCAGAACAATCCTAGACCTGGTTAAAGAGGATTGGGAAAACATTAAGGAAACATCCCTCACCGAGTACGCTGAGGACCTTAAGAACCATCTATCTACTTTAAGGGGACTAGCGGAATCCCATCTAAGTATAGCCCAAGACCGACAGGAGAAGACATACAACAAGGGCTGTCGCCTAAGAAAGCTAGAACCAGGGGATAAGGTACTGGTGTTACTACCCACCAGTACGAACAAAATGTTGGCTCGGTGGAGAGGTCCTTATGTGGTGAAGGACGTGGTGGGACCAGTGAATTACCGGATATACCAACCTGACCGAAGCCCATCATATAAGGTTTACCATATAAACCTACTAAAGAAATGGAACGAGCCTGCACCGGTTGATATTCTGACCACCCAGGATACAGGGTTGTTACACGCAACCGGCCAATTGGATGCGGTGCAGTGGGGTGAAACACTCACTGAACACATGAAGAACGAGATCCTGGAGACGCTCAAACCACACCGCAACACCTTCTCCCATTTACCTGGAAGGACCGACCTAATGGAGCATCGTATCGAAACCCTAAACGGACAGATAGTCCGGCTGAGACCCTACAGGATCCCAGAGGCCCGAAGGTTGATCATTAAGAAAGAGATCGAAGAAATGATTAGGTTGGATATCATTGAACCCTCAACCAGTGCATGGTGTTCTCCAGTCGTGCTCGTACCCAAGCCAGACGGGGCTGTACGATTTTGTATGGACTTTAGGCAACTCAACCTGATATCCCAATACGAAGCCTATCCCATGGCCAGGATGGATGAACTGCTGGAAAGGTTGGGTGCTGCCCGTTACCTCAGTACCCTGGACCTCACCAAGGGATACTGGCAGATCCCACTAACGGAAATCTGAACAGAAAAAAACCGCATTTGCTACACCACAGGGGCTCTTTCAATATAAAGTGCTACCATTCGGTTGCATGGGGCTCTGGCCACCTTTCAGAGGCTGATGGACGTCCTCCTACAGCCCCACGACCAATACGCTGCAGCCTACCTGGACGACATCGTGATATACAGCGCATCATGGAATGACCATCTGACCCATCTACGCAAGGTGGTCGGCACCCTGACCCAGGCCGGACTCCACATCAACCCAGTGAATCAGTTACTAGGGACCAGGAAACCAAGTACCTAGGACATATAGTCGGTGGCGGCGTGATTCGGCACAGGTGTCCAAAATCGAGGCTATTCAGGGGATCCCAGTACAAATAACAGAAAACAAATTAGGGCCTTCTTGGGGTTTATAGGGTACTATAGGCGCTTTATTCCTGTTTTCTTCCCTGGCTGCGCCACTGACCGAGGCGTTGAAAATCGGGGGGTCCCCAGACCTGTCAACCAATCACGCCGCCATACTGGCCGTTGAGGGACTGAAGCACAGTATATCATCCCACCCGGTGTTGGTATGCCCGGACTTCCGGAAGCATTTTTTTCTGCAGACGGATGCCTCTGGCATGGGGTTGGGGGCGGTCCTGACGCAAGAGGTAGACGGGTTCCTGCGACCGATCTGTTTTGTCAGTCGGAAGCTCCTTCCGCATGAGTTAGCATATTCCACTATCGAAAAGGAGTGTCTCGCCATTAAATGGGCGGTGGATTCATTGCGATACTACCTACTGGGGAGGAAGTTTACGTTATATACCGACCATGCACCCCTGCAGTGGTTGGCGAGACACAAGGACACCAACCAACATGTTCTTACGGTGGTTCCTGTCCCTCCAGCCCTTCGACTTCGTTACCTTGCATAGACCTGCCAGCTTTCAGCTGGTGGCGGATTACTTGTCCAGGAGTTCGATCCGGCCGACCGGCCCGGATCTGTGGTGGGGGTATGTGGGGATGTGAGGTGGACGAGAAGGAGAGCGGGACGCACGGCCAGAGGAGCCCGCTGTGCCACGGGCGTGTGCGGCGCCGAACGCGGGCGCCGGGAAAGCGTCCCTGTTAAAGGGAGAGCGTTTGTCGGCGTCCCGTGACGGTGCCGACTTTGCAGCCGCGGCGCCGCGGGTGCTCACAGCCGCAGCGCCCGCGTGTGCCCACGAGGACCGGGTTCACTGGCTGCGCGCTGGGAGACCCGCGAGCACAACGTACTCGGCGGCCTCCGCGGCGAGCGGCGGCGAGGCTCGGGAACTAGAGAGCCCGACTCGTGCCGACCGCTCGGCATCGGAGGTGCACCAGACAGCTGGGCAAGGACCCATCGGGGGCAGCCAACCAGAACCCCCTCCTTACCTCATGCAGGGCAGACCCAGAGCGGTAGCATGGGGCCTCGAGCGGGACGGGCCTCCGGGAGACATGCCTCGAGGGAGACACGTGTTGGGGGGCAGGGCCAATGGAGAGGGTGTGGCTGACAGCAGGGAGGGGAAGCTAGAGCCAGCAGCCAGAATAAAGGAGGAGGTGGGGAGGAGGCAGCACTATTCATAGAGGGTGGGGAGCCTAGGGTCCCCACCAATCAGACAGGGGGGGAGGGAAGTTGTCCCCGATTGGCCTTTTTCCCTCCAAACCCCAGGTTATAAATGGACTGCCTAAATGGCGTTTTTTGTTGCTTTTTGCAGGGAGAAGGAGAGGAAGAGTGAGGAGCAACTGGTGGGCCCTATCCGGGTCCGTGAGAGTAGGAGACACTCAAAGAGAAGAGGAACTCCTGGTGCCTTTTACTCACAGTGAATTAACTGTGGGGTCAACCTGGAGTCCAACTACCTTGGTTAAGACATTGTGTAATAAAGGTCTACAAAACTACACTTCGCCTACTGTCCTGATTTCTACAAATAGTGACAATATAATAAAAATAAGAGGAAGAAAAAGTTTTAAATGTTTTCATTTGATCAATCAGCTGACCGCAAGAGTATTGCCCAAGGCTAGGCTGCCCAAATAACGGTCTTATAAGGCATAGCCAAATCCACTGCAAGAAAAACAACTGGAAGATGTGCCAATTCCAGCATTCCTTACAGGCCACCAAAACCAACTGGTTAAAAAGAGAGGGGAAAAACACTGAACAAAGTTTTCCTATACTAATAGGTTAGGAAAAAACCCATCAGAGTAATAAACTCCTCTGTTGTCCAATCAAACATTTAAAACACTTAAATTCATACCATCTTTGGGAACCTAGATAGCAAACAAAAGAAGATAAACACTTAGCTCTCCTGGAGATAAAGAAAAATACCCCTTAGGGGGTGAAAGCTTTGTAGGTTCCATCCCATGCGTTAAAGGAAGATATTGTATTAGAAACAGGACATGTCACATAACTACACTGGGGAACCAAGTGGGAAAGACAAATCTTCATAAAAGGTAAAATGGGAGTAAAAGGTCATTTTATTAATCTGTAATAGGACGACCTATCCTGAGCGGAGCTGAAGCAATAGACTTAACACACAATTGTCCCCAGACATATGTGTATACTAAGAAAGGTATGTCTTCTGGAGGCAGAAGCAGAATGGAAGAGAGGGGCCCCACCTGAAAAGTTAAACCTGCCAAACCGCCAAGACGGAGACCAACAGATCTCCCGAGCTCTTGAAGAAGGACTCTGCTACCATGACAAAAGGAAGATATTTACAAAAACCTGACCCTTAAGAGACCGAACTTGGCAAGGAGAAAAAATGTATCTTACATCCAATCGCTACCATTATAGTGATATCTGAACCCCTTTGTAGATGTGCCAGGTGCTTGGACCTTGTTCCCTCCTCCATGGTTGATAAATCCCCTAGAGGATCATAAACTAACCGAAGGAGGACCACTAAATTCCATAGTCTTAGCAAAGACTCTAAACTGCAAAGAACTGATCACTAAACAGTTAAAATGAAGTTGCTCCCCAGAAGAGGACTAACCTCTATCTTAGCCTATCTGAGGAACCTTAAAGCCCCCAGCACCCTATGCTGGCACATTATTGCAAAACAATCTCCTGTGAAAACCCCAAAAGGTCTACCTGCCATGCAGGTAACTAGGAGAACCAAGCCATTAACTAAATATATCCCAGTCCTCTGGAAATCACACTGACAGACACCTTCTGAGATAGTTAATGTAGAGACGTTGGAATGCCTTGTGATAGAGGGCCGTAATAACTTGGATGGAAAGTGAGTAGCACTGCCAGACCTCTCTATCCCACCAAAGGATATTGTGCCTTCCCAAAGGAGGAGATAACCTCACCCACTTATCTAAGGAAAACCTTGCCACCCAGAAGAAGGCTACCCTGAGGACCACACTAAAGCCCCGATTTACACCCTTAAAATAAATACACTCTTACACTTCTAACCAACCGCCTGACTGTGGAAGGGGGGGGGCTCCGCTTAACTTAGTGAAATAGCAGGAAATTGGCACAAAGGAAAGTAAACTGACGGGAGGGAATGCTCAGTGCGAGTCTGTACTGTATTCAAACAACTCTCTTCAGGGTACAGAACCCTGCTTGCACTCCTCGAGCAGAGGAGAAATTATAACACACCGCTAGATGATTATCGGAAAACAGGCCAAGCCATGGGAGGAAAACCATGGGGCGGACGCTAGAAAGATAATATTTGGTAACCCTTCACTCTGTTACCAGCAAGCATTTCCAAACACTTAATCCAAATCAGACCATGGTTGCTCAACTTGCCTTCCAAATTGTATAATGAATGTCATAATGGGACAAATAGTAAGGGAAACACGCAACCCTCTAAAGAGAGAATCAAGTCCTGCAGCCCTCAATAGGGACATAAAAGTGCCATTTCTCTCCTCCTCAAGTCGAGAGAAAACTCTGCAACTTAATCAACACGGGTACTGAGTGGAGCAATTGTTATTGGGGAAGGAAATGCCTAAGGAAACTGACTGAGTTGTCCAGAAACTAACTAACTTAAAGGGTGACAGAATTTTGGGGAGGAAGGTACATATCCCCACTATCCCCCCACATGGGTCTGTTTACAACCATCTCCACACACTCTTTTCTTTAAAGTATTTAATGATAATATAAAATAATATAAAATGTTCAAGGAAGTGGGGTCACACCCCTACAGGGGTCCAAACGCGGCCCCTTATAGAAGCTGAAGCTTACTGAGCTATCAGGGCTACTGACAATCCTGAAAACGTAAATGTTCTCAAGGCCCTTTAAATATATTGCTTAACAAAGAGTACACTGAGTAAGTGCACCTCCACTGCTCACCCTAGCAGGGTGTGGGGCCAGCAGTACACGAGGGGTTCCCTCGCAGAAGAACACAGGCAAAGCCTGCCACCGAGCAGGTTATGGCACACACATCGTGAAGGTAACCACCAATGTCATCTGCCGCACAAACAAAGTTGCCGACCTTAAGCGAGGAATACACTGAGCAAGTGCACCTCAAACTGCTCACCCTAGCAGGGTGTGGCAACCAGCAGTACACGAGGGAGCACCTAGCAGTAGAACCCAGGCAAAGCCTGAAACCGAGCAGATTATGGCATGCTTACAGGGAAAATAATGACATCTGCCATATGCAGCACCTAAACAAAGCTGCCGACCTAAGGGAGGAATACACTGAGCAAGTGCACCTCAAACTGCTCACCCTAGCAGGGTATGAAAACCAGCAGCCCCGAAATTCCGAGGCAATATACCCCAAATAGTGAGAGACACTTTGTAATTTTATTTTATTTCATTTTTAAAATGTAAAGGAGATGGTACATGGCGCTCCCCTCACCTGCGCATCCGTAAGCAAAGCTGTTGCCAGGGCGCGCGTGGGGATTGAAGTGGGTGGCCCATATGTGGAAGCCCTGCACTTTTCCCATAATGTTTCCTTTAAAGGGAAAACTCTTGTATCTCATTGAGTATAAATTGAAACACGTATCATTCATAATTCAGCATTTAAATATGTATAGCGCTACGAACCCACAGGTATCAGAGCGCTGCTCAACCCTACCCCTGGGCCTGGGGCAGCATATAAGAAGGGAAAAAATTCCCATCACTCTTGTACCTTACTGTGTATAAATTGAATAATTTGCTATTCCTAATTCAGCATTTAAATATATATATAGGGCCACAAACCCACAGGTACCAGAGCGCTGCTCAAACCTACCCCCTGGGCAGTGTAAAAGAAGAAGGAAGAGACTCCCATCACTAGCCCTTCCCCCCCCGCCGAGTCGGGAGTAATGCAAAGCTTTTGACGCCGGTGCGTGAGGAGAATGGATACGGAGGGGCCGGTTGGCGGTTAGCCGACGAAATGTGTTCCATAAGTATACTTCCCGCCGCGCGCCGGGCCTGAAGTGAAAGCTTCTAACAGGGCCGCACGACGGAGGGAAGTATAAACATCAGCCTGTGCGCGCGAGGTCTGAAGCAAAGGCTTCAAAGACCCATGCGCCACAGCTGACAGCCTTCCCATAACTCACGCGTGACAGGCCTGAAGCTAAAGCGTCCAAGGGGGCCGCACGCGACGGACACACCAAAGCCTATGCGCAGCTCGCACTAATCTTATGAAGGAAACATTAAAATAGCAGTAAAATAAATAAACACACAGAGCCCGGCTCTGCCAACATTAAAATAAACATTAAAAGAAACACACAGAGCCCGGCTCTGGCAGGCGCCCCAAACCCACGCGTGACGGGCCTGAAGCTAAAGCTTCAGACAGGCCCGCATACGTCGGGACCGAAAAGCGAAATGCTCGCTTTATAAAAGGAACCATACTGCAAGAAAAAGCACGGGCGCTCGCGATCCATTATTTTTGTTAGACGCCACGAAGTAAGTGGCAGTTCATACAATACTGCACAAATGAATTAAAATAAGGAAACACAATTCCCAAGGTGAAGGCAGTGAAACACATATTATATATGCTACACAAATTCATATGGCAACCACTGACTAACATGCTAGGCACAACTAAAAGGAGTGACTTAGCTGTGGTGTCAGCAGCAAAGAAAGAGGAGTTGGGTTTAGAGTAATGGACTTATATAAGGAAGGGTCCCTGCTCATTGGTCTCCTGCAGGGCATGACCTGTCCTCCATGATGGATTGGGGAGCTCCCTTACATTGACATTGAACTCTATTTAGTTCTGTTCTTTACAACTTTTTTGTTTGTAAAAGTTTTTTTCTTTGCTGCTGTGGTTTCAGAGTAAAGATTGTAATGCATAATATGAGCCTCCTGTCTTGTCATAGAATTGAATCGGTGGGCCATTTGGGTTTTGAGATTGCGATTCTAAGCTTAGCTGGTATAAGTAAAAAGGCAGCTTTTTTTCCTTTTGGATTTTGTTAGTTTCCCCCCTGGTAAAACCCCCACAAACACATTTCAGGTGAGCACATATATGTACTGTTGGCCCAAGTATTAGTCTTTCTTACAACCTCTCCCCAAAATGCTCAGATTATCTGGCAATCCCAGGTCATATGCCAGAAGCCTGCCGTGGCCTCCTTACATCTCTGACATGTGTGAGGGTGCTGTGGGTTGATCATGTGAAGTCTGTATGCTGTCATATATACTCTATGTGTGAAATTATACTGTACGAGTCTGAACCTGGCGTTTCTTGACACCCAACGGGTTTGTTCCCACATTTTAATTCACTGTTCGTCAGGTATCTCTTTCCCGATGTCTCTCTCCCATTTTTACAGCTAGTTCCGGGAGTTTATTCCTGTCCTTAATCTATAGGTAAAGATTTGATATCACACCTCGGCTATTGGTAATGTGTAGCAGTTGGTGCATCAGGGGGTTATTTTCTGGCTCTGCCGGAGTCTCCTCCCACAGGTTAGCTATTCTTTTTACAATTTGGGCGTAGCTTAGGAAAGCCCCTTTGGGCATGTCATACCGTTGGCTCCATTCCTGGAATGGCAACAGTTTTCCCTCCTCGTAGGGATCTCCTATTGTTGTGCACCCTTTGCTTTGTAGTTTGGCCCAATCGAGATTTGTTAATATCCTCTTAATTTCTGGAACAAAACTCAATGGTAGGTTCGGACTGTACGGATGAGGGGCTTGTGATTTCCCCAGTACCTGTTCCCAAACTTCCCTCAGTATTGCATAAATTGCGCTGTTTCCCCTGGTTGCTATCGGGTCCCACAGTAGTTCAATCCCCTTACTATGTGTAGGAAAGTCTCCTAGTAGGCGTTTCAAGTCTCCTTTTGTTGTGTCTACCCAATTGGAAACTGTCTGCATTTGGGCCGATGCAAAGTATACTTTGTAATCTGGTGGTGTGAGCCTCCCCTCTGTGTGTGGTCTGCACAGAGTGGTGAGTGCCACACTCTGTCTGTTTGACCCCCAAAGTAGTTCCCCTATATAGGTGTCTAACATCTTAAAGAATATTTTTTAAATCTTGTACAGGATGTTGATGAAGTAATACAATAACCTGAGTAATACCACCATTTTACAGAGGGCTATTTTTACCATCAGGGAGATCGGTAGGGTTTTCCAAAACATAATGGAGTCTCCTACACGGTCAATGTTCTTCCCGTGTTAAATTTGAATGTTTCTTCTAGATCATGAGAGATTGTGATTCCCAGGTAGCGAAAGGATTCTAGCTCCCAGCAAATGCCTCCTTCTGGGAACGAGCCCACGGATTACACACCTATTCCCCCCAGAGGGAACACCAAGGATTTCTCCCTGTTTACGCTATAGCCCGATTGTTTCCTAAAATTGGTCAGTGCCTCTAGTATTATTGGAATATTCTCCCTGGGGTTACTCACATATATCAGTGCATCGTCTGCGTATAGTGATATTTTGTGCGTTATGGCACAGACTCTGATCCCCGTTTCCTGTATATAATGCCTAAAGTATCCTGCCAGGAGTTTTAGTACTAGGGCAAATAATATTGGCGATGCCGGGCCTCCTTGCCGAGTGCCCCTTTCTAGTGTCCATTTCCCTGATATCCACTCATTCGTTTTTACTCTAGCATGGGGACTGGTATACAATATTTGGATCCAGTGGTGCATTGTGGGGCCCATTCTTATCCCAGCTACGACCTTAAATAACCATTTGCACTCCACAGAGTCAAAGGCCTTTGTTGCATCTAGGGCCATCAAGGCCAATTCCTCTTCAGAATGGCAGACATGCGTCATTATGAAGTGTAGTCTCCTAATGTTCATGGAAGTGTTTCGCCCCCCTATAAAACCACATTGGTCCGGGTGTACGATGCCAATAACCACCTCCTGTAGTCTTAATGCAATTATCTTCCCCAAAATGTTACTATCAACATTTAAGAGGGATATGGGTATTGCTCCAGATAAGATTTTGAGGTGGAAGTATTTTACTCCCCGTTTTTAAACTTTGAGAGTAAATGTGATTTTAAGAGAGTAAAAATGACTTTTCTCCTTTGCAAGTGAGTAAAATGTATGCGACATCCAGCTGACGCATGCACAAACTGTATGGAAATCATTTCAGTACAGCAGCTTTCTGCATTGTGACAGAATACACCTTTCATTATTTCTCTAATGTCTGGCCATTTGATCTCTCCTGTATATATTTAAATGTTGAAATCACAAAAACCTAGCCAATTACATAGTAAAGCAAACAGGAATTGTATTGTGTGTTTTTGAGATTCATTAGCAGAATGGTCATTTGATGTTTAATGAGTCCTCATTTTCTGGAGCTATTACTACCTAATGGTATGCCAATGTTATGATACAACAGTGCAGAGAGGCAATGACTCCATGCTAAATTCTACATCTAATCTAATGGTTATTTATATAGCGCTTTTGGCCAAGCGCTGTACATATTTATCACAATTATCACCAAACTAAAGTCGGTACTCCTTTATCGACCTCGAAAGGATGAAAGGCTGAGTTGGACTTGCCGGGATTCGAGCCTGCAACCTACAGATCACGCACAGATTGCAGCAATGAGTGCTGAACCGGCTGAGCAATCTTATTGGCTAACATCTTTCAGAGGTCGGTTAACTGAGTATCGACTGAGGTATAATAATCACAATACCTAGATGTTGGCCGAACCATCTATGAAGCACTACATGAAGTTGATCAAAGGGACAGGTTTGCTGAGTTTCTATTTCAATTACAAATGTAACTTTCATTTGTTTGTTTTTGAACAGCGCTTGCACTTCCTGGAGAGTCAGGTTTTGGATGTTTTAACTGTAGTCTTGAAGATTTGAGAGGCTAGAACACCTGTGATTGGTGTAATGACAATCACTCACCCTTGAGCAAAGACTCTGCTGCCACTGACCATTTATAGTAATGTACGCCATTGACTGCAAGGTTGAATGGATGTAATCTAGACTGTGCATTGTCATCATTTTACACACTTATAATTAGAGTGTAAATTAAATTATCTGCGTAAAAATGATCTGCCTTTGCATGATTATGCACACAGCACCAGAACTCTGAAAAATACAATTGTGCAATACTGGTTTGCTTTCACTGGAAAACAGCATAATGTTACAAAATATTAATTCTCAATTGCAACTTAGTTTTCAATCTTATTAATTATACAATCCTAAAATTCTAGGAAATCATGCACAGTGCTTCTAAAGCTGAATGGAAAGAAACCATTCCTTTTATCACAGTCTGCAGGGTCTTTTTTTTGAAAGCCTCAGAGAAATACATTCTGTTTCAGAAGTGGCTTGCAATTACATCCATGTAGCTCAAAATCAAAAGAAGCCTCCTAGTTTCTATCAAGTAACCTGACCATTGCACTGCCCTATGCTCTAAACCCGTGTGTAAATGTACCCAAGAAAATAATAAAGCTGGCGTATTTGCAAGATTTCATGCGCAAAAAGGCCTCGTACCCACCTTATCTGGAGGCCTGGATATGGGTCTGTATAATCCACATACGACTTGGTCTTTTTGAGGTTTCAGAATGATTGTTATTAGTCCCTCTCTCATTGATTCAGGGAGAACTCCCTGAGTAAAGGCCTCAGCGTAAAGTCTCTGTAGCACCCGGAGTAGTATATCAGCATATTCTACATAGTATTCTACCGGTAGGCCGTCTGTCCTGGGGGACTTCACTTTCTGCATTGTTTTTAGTGCACGTTCAATTTCTTTGACCTCTATGGGAGTTTCCAGTGCTTCCCTTTGGGGTGCCGTCAATTCAGTCATCCTCGATATTGCTAATAGGTCTGACGCATCTTCTTCCGTATGTTCCCTCACTCGAGTATAGTGACGTGTAGTATTCCTGAAAGACCTCATTGATATGTTACTGTGTGGTAACTATGGATCCCTTGTTATCAATAATTTGTGTGATTGCTCCCCTCGGATGTTCTTTATGAATCAACCACGCAAGTAGCCGACCCGCTTTATGCCCCTCCCCATGCACCTTTTTGGTGTAACAGTCTTTATTGAATTTGGTTAAGGCTTCTTGATGTATAGTTTGAGTCCTAATGGCCTCTGCCAAATCCTGCCCCACCTCCTTCCCCTTCCCCAGGTCAGTTTCTAACCCCCTAATTATCTCCTCTGATTCCTTCAGTTTCTGGGAGAGGGTCTTCCTGATTCCCACCACTTTCGAGATACACCCCCCCACGCTGTTACCTTAAGGCTTCCCATAGGACCCCTACCTCGTCCACTGATCCCTAGTTATTTCTCAGGAAGGAGACAATCTCATCTCTTATGGTTATGTTGAAGGCCCCGTAGGGGCCTTCAACGTAACTTTGAGGTGTTCTATCCCTAGTTTCCAGGTTGGTATCGCTGGACGGCGACGTCCTATTTGTAGCATTATAACCAGTGGGGCGTGGTCAGAGATCACCTTCCCTAGGTATTCTGTTTGTGAGAATCTATGTGCGTGTTCGGCACCTGTAAATAAGTAGTCCAGGCGAGAGTGTCCTATGTACGGGTGAATAGAATGAGTATTCCCTGTCATCTCCATGTGATCCCCTCGACATATCCCCCAAGTCTAATTCCTGTACTATTTTGTTAAGGGAACGTGTTTATCAGGGTCGTTGATAGATTCCCGTCCGGTCTATGTTTGGGTGTAAGTAACAATGAAAGTCTCCTCCCCAGATGAGAATGTTCTTTGCCTACCAGCTCACCCACTTTTTGGAAGTAGTCTTCGTTATATGAATTATGGGCATACAAATTCACTATGCAGAGACTATGGCCCTCTAATGTGCCCCGTACTATGAATGTGCGTCCCTCATCATCCCCTCGGTAGTCTCCAATTGTAGTGGTATATGGCAGCATCCACCCAGGTAAGAACCCCTCTGGAATATGACGAGTATGTGCTACCACTAATGTGCCTCCCCAGCTTCTCCTTAATTCTTAAGATCGTCTTTGTTCATGTGGTTTCCTGTAATAGTGCGATTTAATGCCATGTCTAGCAAAAAATGTTTGATTTGGAAGCGCTTAGACCTTTTACCTAGGCCCCGTACGTTTCAGGTTCCTATCTTCGGTAACATTCAATCCATATTTGCGTATTGTTCCCCCAGACGTTCCCCACTGTGGGTGGCCTTTCCTCTGTTTTCCCAGCTGCACCCCAGTACTGTTAAATGTGGTTATTAAGTCAGAAACTGCCCTCTGGTTGTGCCAATCCTGTTGTACATTACTAATCTGATAATGGTCTGCATTCCACGTTTGATTCATGCTCATTTCCTTTATCCCTTCTGTATTTCCCTCCCTCACCCTCCCGGTTCCTTCCCCCCTTGGTTGCCCATGCAACCCCATTTTCTTTTCCATGGAAGCTAGCTCCTGTCTCATACTGTGACGGAGGTCCGTCACCAAACATCAACAAGAAAAGATACAGGTTGGACTGCTTAATCCCACGGTCGCGCTTGTGTTGGCGAGGCTGGCGGGGGTTCAGCCTCAACCTTGGCTGTAGGTTCTGAAGCTTCTATTCTTTCTACGTGGTTCAGTAAATTGTCGTACTTTTTGTGGCTCTGTTGTATTTCAATCTCTTAGGTCGTGGTTACATTGGGTCTTCTTTGCCGTACTGCCTTTCTAGGTCTGTCATATTTAGATTCTAACCAGGTCCAGGCTTCTTTAGGTGTAAGGAAGAAATGTGACTGGTTATCCACTAGTACTTTTAGTTTAGCCGGAAAGAACACCATGTACCGCAGGCTGTGGTCCCAGAGTTTCCTTTTCACTGAGTCAAAGGATCGTCTATGTCTTGTGTAAAGTCTGGAAATATCAGGTTCTGTGCATTCTCCAGGTGAACATTCCCCCGTTTCCGGGCCTCTTGTAGGATCGCATCTGTCGAGGGGATCACAAGTTAAGTAGTTTGGCTATTATAGCCCGGGATGGTGCTCCCAGAGGTAGGGGTCGACCATGCAACCTATATGCTCTCTCCACCGTAAACAATTTGGACAACCTAAGGGGACGTAATAAGTCCAGTGCTATCTTTTCCACAAAGAGTTCTGTGCTATCTCTCTCTATCTGTTCCGGTACTCCTCCCACTAGGCAAATGTTGCACCTTCTAGATCGTCCTTCTGTGTCTTCTGCTCTATCTTCGAGGGTTTTCGTGGCCCCCACAAGGCCTTGGATTTTGTTGTGCACAGATTCGACTACATCTTCCAAATCACTTTTCCGTTGTTCTGCTGTCGCCATTCTTTCATTCACATTTCCAAGGTCCACTCGCACCAGCAATACATCTACCCCTACTTCATGGATTCTGGTTTCCAGTGCCTTCCACGTGTCCTGAATTGCTGTCATGAGATTCTCAAGGGTCACTCTACCTGTCTCTGCCGACGTGCTTGAATCTCCCTCCTGTTGGTCGGGGGTCTGTTTGGTCACTTTAGGCTTGGCGCCGACGTATGATTCCATCTTCTGCAGGCCCTTCACCATTTTGCAGGTGATCGTTGGGTGGACCTCGGTAGATTTGCCCCGGCCTTAGTTAGTGTTGCGCCAGAGTCTTCTGCATCACTTTGATCCGACTCTCTCTTGGACCTTTATAGCCTCACTGTGTCTATCTGTTTTTTAAGTGTATTGTGGGCTTTGTGTTTATCTTTGTTCTTTATGTTCTTCTCATGGTCACTCTGTATCGTCTGTCCTGGGTCCGTGGTTTTAGTACCTTCGCTCCCCACGACGCACCAAGGAATGCTTCCCACGCTGTTTATACAAGTTTGGGGGTCTTCCGGTTTCCGTTTGTGTTTTCACTGGCAGGATATATGCGCACTTTGCTGTTTGGGAGAGTCTATTAGGAGCTTCTCACATGGCGTCTGTTATTTGCATGCATCAGGGTGTTGGCAAAGATGACAATGTCTGGTTGCTCCTATTTTAGGATTCCACTGATTAATTAAGCGCCTACTCAACCCTTATCAGTGTTATGAGTAGTAGTTTGTACGCGCCCCAGTCTGGGGGTCGTTCTCGTAAGGGTTAACTGCTTTCTCCCTTCGATCGTAGCGTGTCGGACCTGTCGTGTTCAATATTCCTCTGTTACTCGCGGCTACGGTTTCCTCTAATATGTGCATAGTAGTTTCAACAATTACTGGCCTGCAGTTCCCTCTCTTATCCCGTTATCGGATGGCTCTGTGTTTAATATCCTTCACGGCATGGGAAAGGCCAGCCCCCGTATAGACCAGGTTCCGTGTGGGTCTGCAACTATTGTCTTAGGTATGGGTGATAAGGGATTGCCTCTTTGGTGGGATTGCCTCTTTGGTGGCTTTCGATGCTTGCCGCCACACTTTCTCACCTGTGGGGTTCACATTTCCGGACCCCGTGCCTTTAAATTCGATCGAGGTCCGGGTCGTGGCCTCATTGTCCACAGCGCAGTCTCAGTTTCGGCAAAGTCAGACGGCTCTGATGGGTTCCAATCTTTGAAGCAGGCGGTCACCCACGTCGTAGTGCCTGCTGCAACGCCTCACCAGTGTATTCTGAGGGGCGCCTCGCTAGCCAGGATCCTTCCCCGCACTATGGTTCCCGCAAAATGGCACCGGTGGGTGTTTCGCACACTTTTGACCATGATTCTCACCGTCGGAGTGGCTAGTCCACGGAGGAGACCTTTGGGGAATGCGTATGTAGTGCATTTGTCAGCAAACAGCAGCCGAATTCAGGATATTTTGACAGGATTTACAACAGCCTCAGCGGAGCAACGAGGATTAGGTCTGCATCCTCGCGCTGCTCAACAACACCCCTAACATGTTCACTTGATATATATGTGTCTTCTGCTGACAATCCAGCTGGGATATTTATTTATTTTAAATATATTTTTATTAATTTTCAACAAGACAATTTTGATACATGTTAGATTCACAGTACCTTTCTGTGGTTTCTTATCGTTACAATTACTAGGTAAAAGTGAAACAGTAGTCAACTCAAAACTTGTGCTTTAAGCCCATCCCTCCCCTCCAACCCTCTCCCCACTCATCTCATTTCACAAGTTGAAAAAAAAATAAGTGAACAGAATAAGAATTAACAGTCAAATCTTGATACTGCGTCGGTTACCATTAATACCTTTTGCGCCAGTGTGCAACATGAATATATAGCTCAAGATCAACAAATGACAGATATTATGGGGCTGTGCCTTTAGCGTGGCTCACTGATTCCAATAATGGGTTTATTCGGTTAGTCTGTGGGTTCGCAGTATGCTGTGTAATATTCTAGAAAGGCAACCATATCATATCTATATTTCTACGGGATTCGTGCACAGCGGCTGTGAGGCTCTCCATTTCGTAAATGGCATGTGCTTTGATTAACCATTCTCTTTTTGAAGGGAGTGCAGCCGACTTCCATTTAAGGGTCAAGCACACTCTAGCCGCCAGTAACAGATTGCGTGGCATGTGTGTCAATGACTCATACGATTCTTCCTCATCTGACTCTACCCCAAACAACACAAGCACAGGTGTTAATTCCCTGAAAACCTTGTCTATGGCCTGGATCCATCACAGCACTTCATTCCAGTCCACCTGTATGTTACAGCATTTCCACCATTGGTGCCAGTAATCACAGTGTTCTCCACAGCCTCTCCAGCAGTAGGGAGATGTGCCCGGAAACATTTTGGACAGCCTTGAGGGAATGTAATGCCATCTCATCAATTGCCGTGCATTATGCATTTTATATTGCATAGAAATAGATGACGCCCATACCGCCTTGTATATCCCCCCTCCATATCTCTAGCTGAGATGCTATTGCCAGCTCCGCCTCCCACTTAACTTCTGATGACAGGCGCTGGAGGTGACCTCTTGGAAGCAATGATTTGTACATTCGTGATATACGACCTCTCGTCATTTGGGGGGTGCTCAATATTTGTTCAAACGGCTTCAGGGTGCGCTTTAGGGAATCGCCCCAATGGGTGTCATTCAGAGCACTTCTTAACTGAAGAAATAGCATGGGGGGTACTTCTACACCTTGCAGATCACTCTTTAAATTCTTCCAAGGTGACAAATGCACCCTTTTTCCACAGCTGCTCAGCACAGATGAGTCTAGCTTCATACCAAGGCTGAAACCTCTGAACCTCACTCAGCAAGTCTCGGATGGGGGGGAACCAAATGCAGCTAAGGGGGGAAGGCCAAGATGTTACACCTTGCATGGCTCGAGCTGGGCGCCAGAGGGACCACAACACTTTGAGGATGGGATGTTCTTTAACTCTTTGCGTCATGGCCGATAATGGGACCCACAGCCATTCTCCCAACGTGACCGGTGCAAAAATGTCGTTTTCTATTGCTACCCACTGTTTTTCAGGATTTTCCCACAAGTGGTCTGGGAGTACCCGAAGATGTGTTGCTCTGTAGTACTCTCCCAGGTCTGGGAAACCCATACCTCCCTCCTCTTTGGGCTGAATTAATGTGGAGTACTGGATCCTTGGCTTTTTATAGGCCCATAGGAATCTCAGTAGTGTGCGCTTTACCTCTGCCAGGAAAGACTCTGGAACAATAATAGGGATGGATTAGAACAAAAAAAAACGTGATGGGATGTTCATTTTTATAGTGGTAAAACGCGCTGCCCAAGACATGGGCAGTTTAAGCCATCTAATGATATCTTTTTGAATAGCTCTCCACAGAGGGACATAGAGAGACTGTAATATTTACTCCCAAATACCGGACAGAGTCAGTTTGTACTTGGAAGCTCCAGTTCGATTTTAAGAGCTCCAATAGATCGACATTCTTTTTCAAAGGGACTGCTTTGGTTTTCTGGAGATTAGCCCAAAAAACCCGAAAGGGCACCGTAGCGTGACAATTCTCGGAAGAAGGCGGGGATGGAGTCTGATGGTCGGGTGAGGTACAGGAAGATATTGTCGGCAAACATAGCTAACTTATATTCTTTACCCCCTCGGGGGATGCCCCTGATCGTGGAATTAGACCGAATGGCTTGAGCAAAAGGCTCTACCACCAGGGCGTAGATAAGGGGTGAGAGCGGGCAGCCCTGCCTTGTGCCGCGGGTGAGGTTAAAAGGGTTTGAGGAGACTCCATTGATAGAAACTTTGGTTTGGGCCGATTGGTAAAGTGCTTTCACTCCTTGTATCCACGTGGCCCCCAGCCCTACCCATTTCAGTAGGACCGCTTTTAGAAATGGCCATTCTACGCGGTCGAATGCCTTTTCGGCGTCTACTGATAGTAAGAAGTGGGTCTTCTACCGCTTCTCGGAGTGTAGCCATGAGATTTAAGGTCTTTCTAATGTTATCTGCCCCTTGCCTACCTCTCACATATCCTACTTGGTCAGAGTGAACTTGTTGGGGAAGGACCAGAGCTAGACGGGCGGCCAGGATACTGGAGTAGATTTTAGCGTCCACATTTATTAGGGAGATTGGCCGGGATGATGCACATTCTGAGGAGTCATTGTCTTCCTTGGGGATGATGATAATTAAGTATTTGATAAAGGTCCTGAAAGCCTGTCCAGACGCCAAGATTGAATTGAACAGTTTAGCGAGGAATGGGGAGAGTGTATTGGAATTGGCTTTATAGAAGGCTGGTGCCTAGCCCGCCTCAAGGGCCGAGATAGCTCCTTGCACTTCTATTGCAGTGATTGGGGCATTGAGCATTGCCAAGTGTTCTTCAGCAATAGGTGGATGGGGAAGCGTAGCCAAGTATTCCTCAATTGTTGAGGGGGTACAACTGTCCTCAGCGGAGTACAGCTTCGAATAGTATCTGGAAAAGCGGTTAACAATATCTTGTGGGTTCGTGAGAGGGGTATCAGAATCATCGTTGATTTTAAATACTGCTCTGTCCGCTCTCTGCTTTCGGAGCCTGTTGGCCAACATCGTGTGGGTTTTATCCCTCTTCTCAGAGAATGTTTGCTTGAGATATTTAAGTTGTGTAAGTGCTTTGCTGTTCCATATATCCCTTAGTTCTTCCCTCATCTTTTTAATTTTCATAACTCTGTCTTCATTATTGGTGGGGTGTTCCCTCAAGGTTTGCTCAAACCGAGTGATGCCTACTCTTAGCTTTCCTTCCCTGAGTAGCCTGAGCCTCTTCTTGGCCGCCCCCTCCGATATTAAGATCCCCTTTATCGTGGCCTTCCCAACTTCCCAGATGGTGTTCAACAACATTCCGTCGGTATCATTGGTTTCAAAGTAGTCTTTGATGGCTTCGGAGAGGGTTTCTTTAAATATTGGGTCTCTACACAGAAAGTCGTTGCACCGACACCTACGATCAGGAGTTGGAAGGCGGCCCAAGTCTAGGTCTAGAGTGCATAGGTCATGGTCAGGCCAAGCTACTACTTGGATGGACGTTCCTAGGATATCACTTTCATTTTTCACTCCTAACAAGAGATAATCAATTCTCGAGAAAGTACAGTGTGGTGGAGAAAAAAAGGTAAAGGACCTTCCCTCTGGATGTGTTGTGCGCCAAGTGTCTATTAAGTGGTGTTCCCTCAGCTGACTAAGGAATCTGTTTCCTTGGAGACTGCTTCGGGGGGAAGAGTGTTTTGTGCCAATCAAGCTCTCAGTCTGCCGCTACATTAAACCCCCCCACAGACCAGTGTGCCTTCCCTCCAATTTTCTAGAAAATCAAACAGGCGTTCAAAGAAGCTAGATTGTCCTTGATTGGGAGCGTAGATAGAGCAGAGTGTGATGGGGCGTGTTCTCAATTTACCCTTGAGTGCCACACATATCCCTTGAGTATCTTTATATAAATGTTCTATTTGGACCCCCAAAGATTTTCTTAACAGATACCCAGATCGCTTCCCCGATCTCTCTTCCTGAGATCCTCCTCTCTCCCCTACTATTGTCAAGGAGTTCCCCCCTTCTCCCCTGAATCCGTTCTTTACCGGTGTCCTTGGAGGCTGCCTTCTTTCGGATGGATCGGGTTTTTGAAGAAGGCGGCCCGTGTCTCTACCGAATCCAGAATGCATTCAGTTTTCCAGGAGGTCGAATCCAGGAATCCAGGAGGCAAGGTAAGTTCGCTAGAACTAGAATCTAGGAGGAAGAAGAAGAGGGGGGTTCGAGGAAGGGATAGCGGAGTGGAAAGGAGAAGAACCGCGAGCTACGGAGCACACGTCTTGTCGCTAATCGCTATAGCATTGACAGCGCGCGCAGCCGCGGAAGGCGTGGTCTAGAATTAGAGATGGTTACGTCCAACGCATGGAGCGAGTAGGGAATGCGTTGGACAGCCATATTGGAGGTATTAATGTGTATAAGTCCGTTGTGACAAGGACCATGAGGCCCAAAAGGGGCGCACCCTGCGATTCATGACAGCATGCCTCCTCCGAAGACCCTTCCCTCCTG